>JAOXOE010032360.1:0-11086 GCA_028565055.1 Phoeniculus purpureus
TGAAGAACTTCCTCCTCACATCCAGTCTAAATCTACCCAGCTCCAGCTTTGCTCCATTGCCCCTAGTCCTGTTGCTAATCGAACCACTAATCAAACAATAGCATTGTCTGTCTCACTTTCATTAAGGGGACAGTGAGCATGAAAAACACGTGGGATAGCAAGACCCGAGTCAAAAACGGCGATACGAACCCCTAATCCCAGCAGTCATAGAAAGTGTTCCTCTGCCACAATACTGCTTTCAAAAAAGCCATGGACACTGTTTTGTTACTCAGCACCACGCAGAGTTTACAGTCGTGTCTTTGCTTACAGAACACTGCAGCCATCAAAGAAAAAAAATCTACGTCTAAATGGCCAGGAGAGCAGCGATAAGGTTCCTTTCAACCCTTAGGTACAAGAAGTGGGCTATCAGCTCTAGTGGTGTAAGTATCAGGCTATACCAGGCAAGCACATCTGCCTTCGGTAAGAGCCGTGCCCATTTTGCACCTACTGATAACAAGTGTCAGGTTATGAACTTCCCTGACAACAAACAAAAAAGCCCACAGCCATTTCAGACCGAACTCTGATACCTAAAAAGCAGTTCAATGAAGACAAGGCAGGACACGAGTCTTTTATACGCTAAGAGCCACCAATATTAGCTTTTCTAAAGTTCTCACAGACTCAGTGCTGAAACCCCACAATATCCAGGGCAATGTTATATTTGCACTTCAAGGTACGACCTTCTCTCTGCAACTTTACACCAGTAAATAGAAGAAAATCAGAGGGTAGAGGGGGTCAAACAGATCCACTGCAGGCACTGCAAGAAAACCACCGACACACAGCTTCTCCTCTCAAACAATCAAGATAGCGCTATGATAGTGTCTCTAACTTCTGAAGCGAGCCTCTCCTTCTAATTGAAATAAATCTCCAAACTCTCACAAATCCACATCAATATTATCTTCTTAATAAGTTAAGCAAGCTGTAGGAAGCTAAAAATTAAGGTTTAGGTCAATGGTGGCGTTAAAGCAGCTTTTATATGCACCAGTGAAATCCTCAAAGTGAGCTGCTGTCAGAAGAGATATCGCTTCATGCCACAGAGACAAGAAGAAGAGCAGGTTAATTTTCTAGCTTAAATAGCAGAGGATGTGGTACGAATTTAAAATGGAACTATAAACTCTTTGGCAGACTCAATTAACTCCAAAGCTGGCAGAAGGGAAAGAGGCAAAGGTAAAACGTGCTGTAGTGAAGACACACTTTTTAGGCATTTTTCATTCTTACAACAGGGTTAACGGCAGAAGAGCCCTCCACGCACATTCAACAACAAGAGTTAGAGTCTATAAATCACGGGACTTTCCATAGCAAGATTCAGCCTTCCTCAAACCACGTTTAGTCAGTTGCCTCACAAAGTTCCTTTCCTCCTTCAATCTGGAAGCACGGTGTGTCACTCCGCATTCTCCACTTACACAGCAAGAGGCAGGAGGAAGATGAGAAGTGCTCTTACAACACCAATCATTCTGTGCTTACAATTCCATTTTAGGAAATACGTCCCAAAGTGTTCTAGAGAAGTCTAAGCTTTAAGAAGTCATTGCTCCATTTTACACTAACGAACTCTGGACTCTTTGTAACTTGCATACAGTCAGAAATTTTGAGTAAAGTGAACAGGAAACGATCATTTCGGTCAGCACGAATGAAGAGGAAGCAGCTGGCATTCTTCATACTTACCATGGACCACGACAACAGAACACCTCGTGATAGCTCAAATGTTAGTGACTAAATGCCAAGGCAATTATCTGTGGCTTAATCTCAAGAGATTCTGCATGGGTAAGGAGACTGCAAGTTAAAATGTGAGTTTGCTTGTAACAACAGCTACCAGCTTCTGTGAAGTTTCAATGCAACACAACTACACTTGTGTGACTAGTTAGAATTTAATATCTTGTACATTCAGGAGCCAAGAAACAATAAGAAATACGCTTGGAAGAAAACGAATGCTGTAGTTTTAGGAACAGGGTTTTTAAAGGCCTGAATCAACCACACCAGAAGAAAGCCCAGGCAGCCTAATTCCTCAGAAGCACAGCGTTCGCGCAGTATCACAAGACACCTTCACAGAAGTTCCTTTCGGCTGTTTAACAGAACCTCATTAGCTACCTCTGAAAACAACACTAGTTTCAGAGAGGAAGAGAAGCTGAGGACGGGCAAGGCAAACATTGTCCATTCAAAGGTACAAAAAGTATCCCAGCCAGAATCTTTCCCCTGGACAGAAGGCAGCAAGTTTAAAAAGGAATCCTTCCCCTGGGCACTATCAGTCCAGAAGGCAAGTTTAAAAAGGAAAAGGAGCACAAGGTGCTTTTAACAGAAGGTGCCTGTGCCGTATTTCTTTAGAAATGCACTCTTACAAAGCAAAACTAGAGTCCCCTTCCCTCCAAATCCAGAGCAAGAACTAGTGTTAACTTCTGTCCATTTAAAAGTGGTCACACCACAACAGCTAAATTAAGCAAGAGCAAAAAGAAGCGGCACTTACAGTCACGGCACCCCATTAATTTTAAAACACACACAGACACGCCAACAAGATGACAAAAAACACGCTCTCGGTCTCCGGCTTTTTCTACTTGTGAGATGTCCAAAGAGAACGTTACGACCTGCGTTTCAATATGAACTTTTATAACAGTTTCAGTGTAGGCACTCGCCTTACAGCCAGTCCTTCTGTTCCAGTGACCAGCTCTCAGTATAACTGTCTAGTTATAACAGGACAATTTACATCACATGAGAACCTCTTCTATTTGACTTGCATCCAGCAGTGTTAGCCTTTACCACACACAGGACCAGGGAAAGTTTCTCTGAAGGATGGAACTGTGCGTGCATAAGAACGGAAGCACCCGCAGAGCATTCTTTACTTCAGGCACACATTTTATATCGCTTCCCAAGATAAGCCCGCAAAACCCTACTCTTCAGCTGAAATACTTTAAGTTGTAAGGAAGCACCGGTGCTGCAGCTTCCTGTGCCGGACAGGTGCTTTGCTTCCACAGACCTCAGGGAGTCTCTCAGGGATTATTTCAATAATCTCCTGGTACAATCAATATAAAAAATAAAAACAACAAAGT
Source organism: Phoeniculus purpureus (assembly GCA_028565055.1). Lineage (NCBI taxonomy): Eukaryota > Metazoa > Chordata > Aves > Bucerotiformes > Phoeniculidae > Phoeniculus > Phoeniculus purpureus. The sequence continues at coordinate 3,075 of JAOXOE010032360.1, forward strand.
GCAAGTTTTAATACGTTCTTCAGTGCACAAGTTGGTGCAAACGTGCAGCACGATTTTAGAGCCTGGTACGCATTTACTCCCTAGCAAAGAGACAATTTTACAAGCAAACTTACAAAGAACATGCAAAGTTTGTCTTTCCCCCCCAACATATCCCAGAAAGAACGAACAAGAGACAACGATTCTGCCCTGTTGTTTACTTTGCCTGTTTAACTTTCTGTTGGGCAGCTACTCCACACGTAACCTCTAAGGCCCCAGCCTTGCAGACTTTTATCTACACGAACAACTCAGAGTCGAAGCCTGAGCTAAAACCAACAGTCTGCCACCCCAACAAGCAAATCCAACTACAGGGTTAGCACAGTCACCGCGCAGCCGTGTCCAACGCACATTACAGAAGAGAAGAAAGCAGCAGCGCACAACAGTAAGTAAGAAGCAAGACCCGCACTGCGAGAGAAACGCGGCTGGTGCAGCTTCCGGCTGCAGTCAATCATAACACACCTGTACTCGTTAAGGCAAGCAAGATCCGAGCTTTCTCTAAAGCAATTAAGAAATCGATGGACGAGAGGCAGCAGCTGTACAAGAGGTGCTTTAAAAGCTTCACCAGCCTTTAGCTCGCTTCGCAGCTGCTGCAGGGGGCCCAGCAAGCACAAACGGTTTCCCGAAGACGGGCAGCGCTCCCCCCTGAGCACTGGCTCCAACCCGCCCCCTCCAGAACCCCAGCAGCCCGCACTGCGCTCGGCCGCCGGAAAGCAGCCGGCGAGATGAGCCGAGGCTGGGCGCTCCTCTCTCCGCCCCTTCCTCCGCCCCTTCCTCCGCCCCTGGGTGCCCCTGAAAGCTGCTCCCGAGTCAGGCTGGCAGAGTCCGCTCGGGGGGCTGGTAAAACTGGGCTCGTCTTGCCAGGAACGCAAGTGAGGACTGGTTTAACTGCGGGCTCGCCGGCAGAAACTGCAGGTACTTGACACGGGCTTCTCCCAGTTAAGTCCTGTGTCTTCTACCAAGTCCCCGAGTGCCCACAGATACGCGTGGCATTAAAACACAGGTTTTTCACAAAAGTCCAATGGGCATTTTACCCTCCCACAGAAACACTGTGTCTGTGCTACCGAACACCTTGACTGATGGGTTCTGCCGCTCCAGCTGCTTGTTGGCAGGTCTGAGCAGTCCTAGTGATCTCAGTGCCGCTAATTCAGTCGGATTTTCCTTACAAGCGCTAGCTACTCAAATACAGCAGACTTGTGAGCACTCTGCGGTGTTCCACTGGTTTGCAGCTTCTAAAAAAGCAGCGTCGGCCTCAGAGACACTCAGAGCAATTTTTAATATGAAAAACAACACTTTGTGCCTAATCAGACGAACCACTTGAACATCACACTTGTGTTGCCCTGCTCATGGAAATCACTGGGCAGCTGGGATCCCGCTAAGTTTACAGCACCTGAGGGAACATTGCAGCCTTGATTAAATTGTAAGCCCAAGTGGAGGCCTGCCTCGCTAAGTGCTTGTCTGTTTTATGCTGACTTTAAGAAGCCTTTGCAGATGTGTTATGAATATGTTAAATACATTTACTCTAAGGCAGCTCTGGTGACCACAGTGACCAACGTTCTCAACAATATTCTCAACAGTGTTAACTTCCATAGATTGTACTGGAATTAATGCCAAGATGTTTTTAAGATCGTATTTGAGGGCCTTGACTTACAATGGGGCGTGTACTTCTGAAACACGGTTATAAGACTCCACTGAAGTAATTTGCTCACGAGGAGGGGTGTAAAAGCACTCTGCAGTCCCGTCAGCAGCTCTGCTCTGAGTTTCACAGCTAAATTATTTTTTTCTTAAAGGTACGGTGGGCAAGAGAGGGAATACTGCTTTGCTTCTCATTTGCAGAATACCGGTCGTCTTGTGAAAATAAGAGTGCTGACACCTGCGTTTATTCACTTCCCTCATGTGCATCCTACACCCACAAGGTTAGACTTCAGCATGCTTTGAGCTTTTCAGCATTATTGTTTTAGCTAAATATGTACTGGGGAAATAACTACAATAGCAGTACCTTAGATCGTAAGAATTTTTTCCCACCAGTGCAATTTGCATGTGCTTTCTTTTTTGCCCAAAGACATGGGAGCGTTGAGTCGTGGGAACAACCCTGACCGTTAAAAGCAAATAAATGATGATACCAGTCACAATGTAGGATTACATGTTTTTCTCCATAATTAATTAAATTATCTCCCCTTGAGCTTGGGCAGTTTCATACGGACCTACCGTTAACTCGTAAAGTAGATAAAAGTACGCCACTGACCTCCAGAAATACCCGTTATGTGTATCTCTGGTCTTTATTCCTCTCTCCTAATCTGCCCTTTCTACTTTCACTTAGGTTCTCGTTTATTTTTTTTATGTTACACGTAAGAGTTCCGACTTAGAAATGCATTTATACGAAAACAAGTATTTAATGTACCTAGGGGTAAAAGAAAACGGCGTTTTACAGCTTTCAGTCACTTACACTAACTAGCCACCTGGTTGGCACCAGCCACTAAATCAAACCAAGCTTTTTCAAACTGGACTACACAGAAACTTGAACTGAGATAGCTTTCAACAAAAACGTGCCTCGATCTCGACTTCGATAATGTTTTTGAAAAGCTACTTGTGTATCTGAAATGGAAAAATTTAAGTCTGGTTCCCGGCTATGAATTTGAGCCGGGTCTGTAGAGGTGTGTGACGGTCGCCTGTCACCTCTTGGAAAGAGTCTCCACTTAGTTTAGTTCACAGCACAATTAAAACACTGGATAAAGGACTGCAGTAAAATCACTTTACCCGCTTAAAGATGCAGGATATGAGCCATTGCTTTATGTATTGAAGTTTTATCTGGTCAAAGTACTGAACTGTGAACTTGGTTGAGTTATCTGCTGTGGCAGAGGGATTGGACTGGATGATCTTTCGAGGTCCCTTCCAATCCCTAATGATTCTACGATTCTATCTGTATCTTTCCCTGTTTTGCTGTGGTGCTTTTTAACTGGTTTTTTTGCGATGAGATCCTATTACTCCATTTCCCCTGTGCTGAACCATGCAGTGGTGTTTGAGTATGCTCAATAGGAATGTTTGCAGGGGTTTAGCTCTTGCTAAAGTCTCACCTAAATGTTTGCAGTGCCTTAAACGCTAGTAAACTGGTCATTCTATAGACGCGCTGGTAAAAGAATAGGAGAGACACCATTTCTTCATACCAGATGTCAAGTCTTATGTGGCCAGCACAGGGGAATAACAAAAAGTGACCCAGTTCATGGATGCTATGGAAAGCTGCTCCCTGCAGAGCCAGGTTAGTAACTGACCTCTGCACAAGCCAGTACCTCCAAGGAAGTTCAAGGAGAAACCTGGTGCATGGCATCTGCAGTGACCCAACAATTATGTCACTGACATACCCAGAGGCAAAAGATCAATACTGCTGGATGAGCCAGTGATTCCTCCACTAACGAGATTCTATCTGGAATGCAGAGCCAGTGGTTTGTGCTGAGGTATAAGATACTTCAAAAGCTGGAGAGCCGCAACAGTTTGTCTCAATGTTCAACAGCTCCTGTGACTTCTCATAAGAGCAGCTGCCCATTTACAGGCAGGATACTTGTGATCAGCAATCCTAGGCTCAAATTCGTGGTTAACTGAAAGATCTAATGGTATTGGTAAGGCAAATGTAAAGTAGGGGAGTTGAATTTCTGGTAGAAGTATTTGACAGTGGTTCAGCTGTTGATGTTGAATTAGGTGAATCAATTGCATTACAGCAAAGATCTGACAGTCTGAATTTTAGCTTTGTAGCACTCTAGTGCAAGCAACTCCTGCGTCATCTTCCCTGCTCTTCCTGATCATGTTTAACGTCATGTTAGAATGTATAAAAACTGGTTGAAAAGAGGCTCAGAGCGAAAGTGATTTGGCAGTGAGAAATCCCACAGACTTCAGTGTGAGCCTTCGTTAAACCTGGGTAATGTGGGACTAGTTTGCAGTTAGGTCTTCGCTTAAAAATCAGATGCCATGTTTATACAACAGACACAAGTGTCATCCTTTGTTACCATGATAGGGTAAAAGGCTATCTAGGTAATACGTAATGATAATTGTCTTAGTGGGAAAATATCTGTGGTATTACCACAATAGTCTGATACATCAGGAAGAAGACTCATGGAGAAAATGGAGTGTGCAAGAGATGCTCTTTAAATATTTATTTTTGAGGAGGAAATCTAAACCTGAAAGAGTGGATCTGATTAATAAAACATTACTACAATTCCTTAAGGAATATATACTCTGAAGTCTTAAATCTCAGCATACCTCACTAGTGTTAAATGGAACAAATTACCAAAAAAGTGATAATTTTTTTGGTAAAAACAGCAAAATGAATGTTCTCATTGTAAAGCAAACATTGGCCCAGTACAAGTGAATTTATTTTGCACTTAACTGAGTCAGACGGTACAATAATACCATTCAGACACGTAGTTTAAAATCTCGTTTGCCAAGTCACCACATTTGCAGAAGATTATTGATATCAACATAATGCGATCGTGTCAGCTGAAGTGACAGTCAAATGTATCTTAAGCAATTGCGTGAAAATCTACATTTAATTGTGACAAAATTTGATCTGGACCTCTTTAAAGATTGGATTTTACAATATCTACTAAAAAGTAAAAGCAGCCTAACTTTATACAGAAGTTAAAGCAGAGCATTGAGTTTTTGAGGCCACAGAGTACAAAAACGTCCAACCAAAAATGTTTCGGCAATCTAAAGGCTCATCGTGATGACAGTTTCATCTCTGAACGTTCAGACCAACACTGCCAAGTAACTAGAGGAAAGCGCGTGTTTCTGTGCCGTTTGCTCTTACTGGACATATTAGTGTCCTAGCCTCTCCAAATCATTTGCTTTCCTGCATAGACAATTTTATTGCAGCCTAGAACTCACTGCCCATCAGGCCACTGCAATCTGTTTGGCTATTCAGAAGGGATTTTACAAAGAATAGGCTACAGGTGATTACTTCAGAGTTCTGACCAATATTTTTCTCAATACCACACTCTAACGTCCAAGGCCACATGTAAATTCCTGCTGGGCACATCACGTATCTAAGAACAGCCCTTGTTTTCAGCCACTGCTGACTCTCAGAAAAGACTGCAGTCTCATCAAATTGCAGAGGTACAGCTTTAAAGAAAAGGAACTTTCTTTCAAAACCAGGTTTGCATTTCTGGATGAGATCTCTCCATTAGAAGACAACAGCCAGAAGATTCAACACCTCAGAAGCTTCGTATCGTTTGAACAAAAGCACGGTGTTAATTTGTTGATTTATGGGCAATGAGTGTTGAGCACTGAGAAAAACTTGTGTTATAACTTTAAATCTTAGGAGGTCTCGTATCTCCTGCATACAGGCCAAAGGAATATCTTTATCGTTTTAATTAGGTGTTCTGCCCGTGCTGGTTGGCTTTTGCTCTTCTCATGGGGAGCTATTGTTCTGTTATTAAAAAGAAAAAATAAAGTGCTATCATGTTAGTACAGTAAGTACCCACATTTTACAGCCATAACCTTTAAAGCGGGTATAAGCGTGATGATGTGAGCCTGATCTGGCATCTAGCGACCAGGCTCTCCAGAAAGTGTGTTCTGTAAATACTGTGGTGCGAAACAGAAGGGGGGCAGGGAGAGATGTGTAGGTAAAAGCACTGAAGAATTCTGGTATTCATATAGTTCCCATGTCCTGAAACCCTTTTTGATCTCCGTATGATAAATTACAGGCTTGTAATTTACGTCTCCCCTTACGGGCCCAAAGTCTGTCAGGGATATACCAGCATAAGAGGTGATGTCGATGGAGAAAGGATTAGAGCACTCTGCTCAGCTTTCCTAGTTAAACTTCACCAGGGGACTTGCCGTATTCATTCCATATCTTCTTTGTAATAGTCTTTTCTTTCATAAGTAAATGAAATAAGGCAAAATAAATTATACTGTTCTAATTAGTGTTTTACAGCACTTAGTAAACTTTTCTTGCTGTGTAGTGGATCAAGTCCTTCATTTAGACCGTTTACATCTGTTTTAGCTACAGTCACAAATGCTGTCTGGTTAAAAAAACTGCTTCAGGATTTGGAAACAGGAGGCTGTATGCTAGTTTGGTTTTTCTAATAGTTTTGATCTTGAGAAGCTTAAAAATGCTTTTTCTGAACTTGGATACATTTCAAAACCTGCCTAAATAGCTAGTACTAGTGGGGATGTGGCAGCGCCAATCTAGTAATTAGAGCAGGGTGAGTTTCTTGGTTGAGGGGTGAAAACAAAAGAGCTCCATTTAAAAACTTAGTAGCAGTGGCAGACTGCCTTCAGGAACGCCCTTTGCGGTTTCTCTTGCTTTCACAAAGTATTCAGCATGCACTTAAGGGTAACGGTTTGTGTCCAAGGATTGGCTATGCAGGTATTAGTTGCTCAGCCTTTCTCACCACTGCTCACTGTGTAAGCAGCTAATGAAATGTCTACATCCCACACTTTGCAGCTTGTGACTGGACAAGAGCGAGCCCGAAGGAAGTAGCACTTGTGCAAGGCTCTGCAGCAGACCAACTGCTAAGTGACTGCAGGTCAGTGGAGCCTGCAGAGGTATGTAGCAAGGAGGATATGGTCCGGATTCCTCTATTCAGTTTGGTGCCTGTTGGTCCCTTTCCTGTGACTCCTGTATCTGCTGGAGCTTCTTGCATTTCCTATTTGTATGTTGTATCTTTACCAAGACCTATTCATAGCTTGTATCTTTACTAAGAACATGTCCAATTAAGAGAAAACAGCCATGCTTCTGCTAGGTGAGAGTCTGTCCTCTCACTGCTAGGTGAGAGTCTGGGTGCTGTGGCACAGCACAGAGGCCAACAAGCTGAGGAAGGAATAAGTGGATCAGGAAAGATGGAGATGTGATGGGAGAATCCTGCTAGGACCCCAAGAAATATCCACGTAAAATAATCCAGATTGGAAGTATCACAAGCAAACAACACGTGAAGGGAGGGTTCCCGAGGTGAAAGTCAGGCAAACTGTACAAACACACGGGCACTTTTACTAGGAATTTTCATGCTGTCTGTCTGGGGACCCTTAGGACTGTCACAGGCACAGAAGTCGATGTATTCACTTGCACTAACATGGAAAACCTCCTTAACAAAAGCAAAAATAAGCAATGTAACGAGCAACAAGCTAATGTCAGAGCAAGGAGCAGGTGAAGGGCAAAGTCCAGAAAGAAGCAGGGTGGCAGTCAGAAGGTAACAAACTCAGTCTGAAGTGGTCAGAAGTATTTCCACAAATGCCAAGGCCTCTGGACTGCCCCTAAACGTCAGTGTGGGAAGACTGGAAATAAATGCTTAAGTCCACATTGTTTTGTAGACTACATAAAACCACTGTTGAAAAGAAAAAACCCCAGCATAACCTAGTCACTGTAAACCAAGGAGCACAAGTATTTATTGTAACGTAGCTCCGAGCAATAAAAATAGACTGACCTTACCAGGACGCCAGGCTGACCTTTACAGTGGTGTGCAGCTAATGACCTCGGGGGTGGCAGGCCTGGAGCAACTGTCCCAGGTGTTCCGCAATGTAAATCAACTGGGAGGGCTGTGCGGAGCGAGCTGCAGGTGCTTCAAAACATGGGGGGTGAGTTCTGGGGTTTGCGGTTCGGGTTGTTGTTTCTGCACTCGGTTAAACCATCTTATCTCTTGGCCCGCGGCAGGCACGCACAGTTTATGGTCTTGTCCGCAGACTATGAATAGCTCTTGGACTCCAGCTGACGCCGTGTTTTCCTGCCGCGCAGCCCATGGGAGCAGGGCCGCGGCTCCGCTCCCGCCGGCTCCGTTCCCGCCCTCTCCGTTCCCGCCCTCAGGCGCAGGGACGGCTGCGGCGGTTCCCTCAGCCGCAGGCAGCGGCCGAGCGCGAAGGCTCCGGCCAGGGCTACCTCGAGCCGCCTTCAAGGTCACATTTTCGGCCCCGTTAAACCACGCGGGCCGGTGGGAGTAACTCCACGCCTTCAGAAGGAGCCTCCCGGGGCGGGCCCTGGCCGGCCGGCCCCTCCT
>JAOXOE010032361.1:0-47366 GCA_028565055.1 Phoeniculus purpureus
GCGGCCCCAGCCCCGCCGGGGGCCCGGCCCCGAGCGGAGAGCGGCCGCCCCCGCCGCTCCGTGCCGTCAGGGGAGCGCCCCCTCCGCACGGCCGCACCGAGAGGGCGGGAACGGGCGGCAGCAGCAGCAGCGGCGCTCGGGGGCTCCCGAGATGGCCCTGGCTGGCGGCTGCTGAGCCCAGGGGAGGGACCCCGGGGTTGGGGTCGGCTCTGCTGGTACCGGGGGTCCCCCTAGAAAGTTTGGCAGGAGCGGGGCGCTGCTGCGGATCCTGCCCGGGTCGGGAGCCGGGGCTCGGCGGGTTCCCTGCGGTCACGGACAGTAGTCACTGAAGCCCGGGGTCTCTTTGGCTGGAAGAGCCCTTTAGGATCACCAAGCCCAACCTTGCACTCAGCGCTGCCAGGACACCCCAACTCCTGTCCCTCAGCACCAGCTCCAGACACGGGGGCTCCAGCACTGCCCTGGGCAGCCTGTTCCAGTGCCTGGTCACCCTTTGGGTGAAGAAATTCTTCCCAACATCCAGCTTAAACCCCCGCCCCGGCGCAGCTGCAGCCATTTCCTGTGCTCCTACTGCTCGTCCCCAGGAAGAAAAGGCTGAGCCCTTCCTCGAGCCAACCTCATGTGAAAGGAGAGAGCAAGGTCTCCCCTCAGCCTCCTTTTCTCCAGGCTGAGCAACCTCAGTTCTCTCAGCTGCTCCTCACAGGAGCTGCTCCATACACTTCTGGAGCCTCACTGCCTTTCTCTGGACACGCTCCAGCACCTCAATGTCCTTTCCATAGTGAGGAGTTGGAAAAGACCTCTAAGATCATAGAATCATTAGAGATTGGAAGGGACCTTGAAAGATCATCCAGTCCAATCCCCCTGCTGCAGCAGGAGCACCTAGACCAAGTCCCACAGGAACACATCCAGGTGGATTTAAAACGTCTCCAGAGGAGGAGACTCCACAACCCACCCTGGGCAGCCCCTTCCAGTGCTCTGTCACCCTCACTGTGAAGAAGTTCCTTCTCGTATTTATATGGAACCAACCTCCTCTGTTCCAGCTCACACCCACTGCCCCTCATCCTATCACTAAATGACATTGAGAAGAGCCTGGCTCCATCCTCCTGACACCCATCCTTCATATAGTTATTATCAACTTCAACCATCAAATGCCCTGTACAGGAGGTACCTACGGGCATTCTGTGGCAGAGGGGTGCAGCAACAGCCCCTCAGTTACGTAGGAGTCACTAATAGGTGTTGACTAGAGTGGGAGAGGAAATACTTTTACATTCGTGCTTGTTCCTTTCACAGTGAGATGTTCCAGCATCTGACCCGACCGTGGTCCAGAGGCAAAGGAGTCCTGTGCGTGATAAAGACACCCCTGATCACAGAGGCTTCGCTTTGTGTCAGCAGGTCTCTGGTGTCTGTGCTGGATCCACTGGTCTTGCGAAGATCAGACTTGATGATCTCAGCAGTCTCTTTCACCCAAAGATATTCTGTGATTCCGGTTTTGGAGGCAGGGAGAGAACAACATTCCTTGGTCTGACTCTGGGGTGACCTCTAACTCCAGCAGGAGCAGGATTACGTCAGTAAAGTGCTGAAAAACACCTGATGGAACAGCTCTTAATGAGCCCACGTTACAGAGGTGACCTAAGCGTGGTTTTGCCCAGTGCTGTCGCTTAGGTGAACATCGATGGTGCCTAGGACAAACACCCCCAGCCCAGCTGTCAGAGTCTGCGAAGTCGGTAACAAATAGAGCAGCACAGTGAGACGGGCCCGTCACCCAGCTCTGTCTGCAGGCAGGTGGCTGTGTGTTCTCTCTGATACACCGCCCACAGTGAACAGCAAGCCAGGCAGACAAAGCCAGACCATCATCTTCCACGTGGGGCTCTGAGGAATGCAAATGTAACGAGGCTCCCGAAGTGAAATTGCCTTACGCCAGCTTTGCGTGTTTCTGCCAGCGGTGGAGGCTTCCGCAGAGAAGGTGATGGTGAGGGCTTGGCAATTTTGTTGAAAGCTGAGCGTGTACAGTAAAGGGAAAAATCGCTTGCTCTAACTTTGCCAGTGGTGCGAGCAGAGCCCACGCTGATGCGAGGGACGACGCTCCATCAATCACACAGCAGAGCCCAGCAAACTGCGGGGAGTTATCAGTCAGCGCTGTGTACGAGCACTCAGACGGCGCACGGTTCTCCTCAGCAGCAGTTCCAGCAGCCATCCAGGCACAGCAGACACACACACGTGAGCCGGCGTCAGCCCCTGCTCCCCTCTTTGCACGAGCGTGTTGTGCACCAAGTCCTGCGGGGCACACAGGGGCTGACAGACACGGAGAGATGGTGACACATCTGCTCGTGACACGCTGGCCCCATCTCTTCTCTGCGCGCAGTGCGTCAGCTCGACAGCTTTAGCTTTTAAAACTTGGGCACGGTTTTCCAACAGCATAAACACACAGGACACCTTTCTCTGCCACAGAGCTTTGCCAGCCCTCAGCTGAACTAGAAGTTTCTCTTGCTGTATTAGCACCTACAGGATATACTCGAGGCACACCCCTTCCTCTGGCAGTAGAGAGAGAGATGCTCAAGCTGTCCTGTTCATCGCTTCACTCCATGAACACACAGTGCAGCACTCAAACAGCCCCCTAACAGAACACCGGGATGCGAAGGGGTGGCTGAGGGGTTGACAGCCCTTCTCTATGGGATTTCAGCCTCTTTTCCTTCTGCACTGCAAGGAAATAAAACCTTTCAAATGTTTGAGGATGGGAAGGGCAGGAGCACAGAACAAACCAGCGTGTGTCTCCGGAATGAATAAACAGTTCATTACTAGTTTAAATCAGCAGCGCTGAACATGTTTCACTCAGAGGCAGGTTAGAGCTCTCCACGCAAGCAGAACGACCAGTGCACGTAAGCACAGGCTGTATCAGCTTGTACGTAGGACACTTACACAGTCTGTACACACAGGTCTCCGCTTCATCACCTGCTCCCCTCATGATGCGAATGCATCTACACAGAATTATCTGTGACTCTCGTTAACTCCCCCTGGCAAACAGCAGGGCTGCTGTCCTCATTCGCCAGGCAGGGACGCAAGCTCACGCGCGACACCAAGAGACACCCGCGCCGTGCCACGGTCTTGGCTAGCGAGCTGCGTGCTCCCCGCGTGCACAGCCACGGGCACGGAGGAGGAGAAGGATCATCACTCCACCTAAAGCCAGGTCTGGCTAAAGGATCCCTTCTAGAGGCAGGAGGCTAAAGGAAAACATCTTCCCCTTTGTTGCTGCTCTCTCTAACCTTGTCACAGCCTCAACACAAGGGCTTTTCACACCAAAATCAGGCACCACCGGCCGTTCCCCGCTTGCTGATATTTATGTCCCCTCTTTGAGATTCTGACTGTTCATCTATGCAGAATAAAACTACCCAGGCAATCTTTCCTGCTCAGGAGCTCATTACTAAAGCATTAAATAATGCCAGACAGGTTCTCTTAGGTCTTGTAGATTTTATCTGGGGGACTTTCAGCTTCCACAAGGTCTATTACTGCCTGATTGCCTGAAAGGCTTTCAGGTTTGTAGCAGCCGTGGAGCAGGGAGGGCCGGGTAACCACTGAGCGCTGAACTTCTATTAACCACCATTGCTGGCTTGGGAGCCAGGCTCGGCACGGTGAAACGCAGACATGAGCGCACGCAGAGCCTGCCAGCACCTCCCCAGAGTAAACACCAGGTACCAGGGTTTGTGCACAAGAACGTGTGTGCGCTCTGCTCGGCTGCTGGAGAGCATCTGGATGGAAGGGGGACTGCACAGGATGGTGGTGCGTGATGAAGAGGTGGGTTTGTGGCCGTGGGCTTGATCTCTGCCACACAAAGGACCCTGTGACCAGCTTAGGAGCCAGTGGGGTTTCTGCTGAAAATAGTCAGGCCCTGGGAGTTAGTTCAGACTTTTTCTATCTGAGCAGCTTTCTGCTGGTGCTTGCTGTTAGCCAGGGCTCTAAGCAAGGTGCTTTGAGCGCCCTGGTAAGCTTCATAATGTGGAGAGAAAATGATGGAGAAACCCAAGAGCGAGCAGGAGCCCCAAAGCCAGAGAGGTTCTGTTTCATCAGCTGCCAGCTAACTGTCTCAGGAGAATCTGCAGGTACTGCCCACACCCCTCAGCTCCTGGGGATCCCTGAAGGATGCTGAGCTGCAGATGAAGCACATTTGCAGAGGAGAAGAGTGAGGAATGGGTACAAAATGCTGAGTTTAGCAACATCCCTCAGCCCTTTTGAAGTTGTCCTCTTTGTTTCCCAGTGTCTTGGGACTCTGACCTCTCGTCCTCTTTCCTAACCCAAACATCCTGCTCGATGGAACATCAAGGACAGGGAGATTTCCGATCTGTCCCCCGGAACTAGTAAAGCCACATCACAGGCTATGCCCTGTGTATTTATAAACCTCAGCCCTGCCCTGATCAAGCAAAACAACTTCCAGTTACCAGTGAGTGAGGCTTGAATTCAAACCACCAGCCTATTATTTCTTACTCAGGCAACACCAGCTCTCCAAAATTACGTTAAACATCTCCCAGACGCAGAAACAATCACTTCCCCAAAGAGCACAGAGGTGAAGGCAGGCAGCCAGCCGGCTCCCTCTTTTATTGGATAACATTTCTCATATATTTCATGAGAGCCAGATGGCACCATCTGAACAGCAGTGAGCCTGGAAGCCTTCAGCCACAGCAGCGCGAGGGAAGCGTGACCCAGCCCTGCACACCCCGCTCGGCGCTGGGGCTGCAGGCACCGTGGGATGGCTAGCACTTCTGCACGTGGAAACCTGCTGCTGGCAGGTCAAATCCTGCACTTTTGAGGGCAGGAAGAGTTCCCCCAGTCCTAAAGGTCTCTGGGAAAGGGAACCCCATCTGCAGATTGCCAGAGAAAACAGAAGCAGATGCGAAGAGAGGCAGAGCGTGTTCTCACCCCCCCACTGCGTGTGGGGTCTGTTTCCTTGCAATTAAGTGAAGCTAATGGTTTGATGGAAGCTGTTTGTTCAAAAGGCCTTCCCTACTCTGTTTAATGGAGTTTCACCAGCATTCCCCAAAGGCTTCCAGACTGCATTAGTACCCCACAGCTCCTATCCTAACTAAACAAGCCTTCTCGCCCTGGTGCCTCTACCCAGGGTGGAGTGTCGGAGGATGGGGACTGCCATCCCTCCTGCACTCGCCTTTCCACGGGAGTCTTGAAGCCCCAGGATGTCATGAATATTCATGACATAAACATTAGCAATAAGTATTGTGCAATTAGGACAAAAATATATTTTAGGCAAAAGAACCATCAGAGAATAACTGAGAGAGAGAGAGAGAGAGTCTGTGCTCCCCAGCTACGGGAACTAGTGAATAGCATTTTCCTGAGCTGTAACTGGTGGTTTTAAAATGCAAATCAGTCTTGGGTTTTTGAGAGACATTGGGAAAAAAATACCCATAGAGCAAAGCTTTATTCTATTGTAATGAGTGCGGGATCTGCAGAGCTGCCTCGTGCCAGGGAAGGCACAGTGGCTGCTGGCCAGGGGCTCAAGAAGCCCTGAGGCTTGTCCCCAGCTAGCTCTGCCTTGGAGTCACCACATGACCTTGAACAAGCCATCCTTCCCTCTAGTTCAGTGCTGTCACCAGAGGATGGAAGGGAGGGGAGAGACACGTGGCCACTTCTGTGCTGCTGGTGTGGTCAGACATTACAGACCACTCTGAGGTGGAAGCCAGTGGAACAGGTGCAGCAGCTACCTTCCTGCAGGGATCCATCAACTGGGATGGCGTTGCCCTGTTCTTCGTCACCTTCTACTCCTGTTCTTATTCCATAGCTCATCTCTGGCCTTGTGTTTCCGTCTCCATTCTGGTTTTGAGCCCCAGAGTCTACAGAAACCTCTCTGCCATTGTTCAATCCTTGTTTTTCATGTCCACCTGCATTTTACCTCCCCTCTAGCTAAAGGGCTGTCCCTAGACTCTACCACACAGATCACAGTAGGAGCTGGACATAGACGAGGAGACATAATCATTAGTGAACATTCACTATAGATACACTGCAAAATTTTTGTGGGTTTCATAAATAACAACAATCTCTAAAGAGTGGGGATGGTTTGAGGCGCATCACAGTCCCTGTTCCTCTACTCCTGGGCCCCAGCATCCACTCAGGGATCCTGAGTAAGTCACTGTGGCTATCTCTGCCTTGGAATCCTTCTCCAGCCATCTGCTGGGACCCCCAGCATCCACTCAGGGATCCTAAGTAAGTCACTGTGGCTATCTCTGCCTTGGAATCCTTCTCCAGCTGTCTGCTGGGACCCTCAGCATCCACTCTGGGATCCTGAGTAAGTCACTGTGGTTATCTCTGCCTTGGAATCCTTCTCCAGCCATCTGCTGGGACCCCCAGCATCCACTCTGGGATCCTGAGTAAGTCACTGTGGCTATCTCTGCCTTGGAATCCTTCTCCAGCCATCTGCTGGGACCCTCAGCATCCACTCAGGGATCCTGAGTAAGTGAGAAATCACTCAGAGCCTTCTGAGTCGTGCTGCGTTTCAGAAGTCCCCTCTCTGACCAAGGCAAGGTCCCAGAGGAGGAAAACCAGTCACACTGGGGAAAAGTCCAGGCATTCCAATAACCAAAAGCCAAGATGCTCAAACTCAGATGCCCAAAGGTAAGTTTTTCAGTATTGAAATCCCTAAGCATCAGGCCTGAAGCTCCCATTACCTGGAACAGAGTTTGTGGGTGCTCAGGGCTTTTCAGACCTGCCCATTTGTTTCCAAGCACATAAACAGGAATGAAGAGCTGCTCCAAAAATGCTCTGCTGTACCGCCCGGATACTCCAGCTCTTCACTGCCAACAAATCTCTGCGAGGCACTGTCTGGAACCAACATGTATTAGTTTAAGCTGAAATATTTGGGGTTTCAGGTACTCGTTTTGGAAGCAATAGAAATAAAATATGCTCGAGCACAACATCCTTTCGTACTTCCTCCCCATCAGCTATGCAGTGGAGACAATCAGGAGCTTTTGCATATCAGCGGCGGCAGCAGCAAAGTGCTTCGGAGAATCAGGTGAGAAAAATGTCTGTTTCAGGAAGCCAGAGCAGAATAAGAATCAGGAAACAAGGAGGAAGACAAGAAACCAAACGAACCCATTCACACGCTGAAGCAAAGGAACTTACATAAAACCCGCCTGGATGGGTTCCTGTGCGACTTGGTCTAGGGGATCCTGCTGTGGCAGGGGGATTGGACTGGACAGTCTTTCGAGGTCCCTTCCAATCCCTAATGTTCTGATCCTGCTGTGGCAGGGGGATTGGACTGGACAGTCTTTCGAGGTCCCTTCCAATCCCTAGTGATTCTATGATACTATACACTACTGCTTTGGAAACACCAGGAGATGCTACCAATGCTGTCTTCAATTACTGAAGAGCTAGGAGAGCCAGCAGAAGTCATCATGGGTGAGGAAATTACCAGAAAGCAAACAGAGTCCTACAAGCCAGAACATTTCTAGGAAGGTTCTAGGTCAGAAACTCCTAGCAAGCAAAAAGATGTCTCAACATGGGACTGTCCTCTCCCACTGCAAAGGGCCACGAGCAATAGGTAGGAACAGTTCCGGTGTGCACGTATCAAACACAGGGCACATTCAAACGTCATGATTAATGTGAGAGAAGATGTCATTCAGATTCCACACATTTACTACTCGTTCTGTTAGTGTAACCGCTGTGGAAAAAAAATCAAGAGTGGTGAGAAAACAGGGGCCGTGTTCATAGCTGCTATAAATCAATCCTGTTCCATCCTGACCTCAGCAAGGTGGGCCAGTTCCTACCAATGGAGCATCTGACTCATTACCTGTCTATTCAAGTGGCCAGGAATAGGGAGGTCTACACGGTGTCCGCTTCACACATAAATCTTTTGTCCCCCCTCTAAAATAGAACGCAGCGAGTTCTCTCAGCAACAGCTATTTATATACTGGGAAGCTGAGCAGCTAAGTGTTCCTTTCATCTCTGGGTCTTTCCATCCGGCCAAGAAAAGCTTCCTGCCTCACATGATGAAAGAGAATTGTGCTGTTTTCATACCCCAAGCAATCAAAACCCTCCTCCTATTTTCTCAGGGTAGCTCTGGATCTTGCTCTGTGCAGATGTTTCCACCTGAACATCAGGCTGCTTGAACTGCTAATGTGAGAGAAAGGCTGTTTGACCCCACAGGTGAGGAAACCAACTGGTCTGGATCTCTGAAAGAGCAAGAGAAGTGTCCACGTGTGTCTGAGCACCACAGCGCAGGCAGACAGGACATGTGAATTACCTTTTGCCAGAGAAGTGCTTCAGGATCTGACAGGTCAGCTCTGCCTGTTGTGGGGGCTCCACATCACTCACCAGAGCCCTCTGTACCGCTGTCAGTGGGTTGGTGTCCATGTGGGAGGCTGTGACCTGCAGCCAGGGCAGTGTGGGGCCAGATCCAGTTGTGCTGCCTCCAGAACCACCTGCATAGAAGGACCTGTCGTCTCTCTAGATGGAGAACAGTGTCCCCCAGGAGGTGGGGCTGGAGAAATCTCTCTTGCAGTTGCTTTTGGTGCTACGTCCCTACTTACCAACCCAGTGTCTTCAGTGTAAAGGTAAAATGAGAAGCACAAGTGGGGAAGCAGACTGACAAAACAGAGCCTTAGGAAAAAGCAAAACTCTACAAAACCCAGACTGGTGGATTGATAAAATAGTCTTAGGTAAGAAATAGACAACATGAAAGACGGGAACATGGAGAGAGAGATTTAGAAGTGAACTTAATACTTGTAGGATTTATTTGCATTAAGCTCAAGCAGTGTGTGTGGCTTGGGTTTTACTTGTTTATTTTGCTTTCCAGACTGCCTCAGGTGCTGGCAGAGAAATGTCTAGTGGAAGCTGCAGGTCATGGGTTGTTTTGGAAATTCACTGTCCCTGGGGAAAAATGAGGAGAGTTTCATAAAATTCATAGAATCACAGAATCATAGAATCATTAGGGATTGGAAGGGACCTCAAAAGGTCGTCTAGTCCCATCGCCCTGCCACAGCAGGATCACCTAGACCAAGTCACACCTAGACCAAGACAGAAGCAAAGAAGGTGTTCAGCATCTCTGCTTTCTCTGTATCCTCTGTCTTCAGGGCACCCACCTCATTCAGGGGGCCTCTAGTTTTAGTTTCACCTGCACTGTATTTGAAGAAGCCCTTTCTGCTGCCCTTGACCTCTCTTACAAGGTTTAACTCCAGGGCGGTCCTGGAGGACATCCAGACAACTTCCCGTGTAGCTCTGTCTCCTCTGAGCTTTGGAACCTGGAGAACTTCTACTACATGATGATGAAGGAAGTGGAGCACCTGCCTTATGAGGAGAGGCTGAGGGAGCTGGATCTCCTTAGCTTGGAGAAGAGGAGACTGAGGGGTGAATGCATTAATGTCTATCAATATTTAAAGGGTGGGAGCCAGGAGGATGGAGCCAGGCTCTTCTCAATGTCATCTAGTGATAGGACGAAGGGCAATGGGTGTGAGCTGGAACACAGGAGGTTCCATATAAATATCAGAAGGAACTTCTTCCCAGTGAGTGACAGAGCACTGGAAGGCGCTGCCCAGGGGGTTGTGGAGTTTCCTTCTCTAGAGACGCTTAAAACCCTCCTGGATGTGTTCCTGCGTGACTTGGTCTAGGTGATCCTGCTGTGGCAGGGAGATAGCACTGGATGATCCTTCAAGGTCCCTTCCAGTCCCTAATGCTCTGTGATTCTGTGACCTATTAGCAGCCTTCCTGCTGCGCTTTGCGTGAGGACATTCTGCAAATTATGGAAATGTTGTCCATCCAGCCATCCTGCAGCAGATGGCAAAGCAGTGAGGATGGCCGGAGCTGGTGGGAGCTGTGGCTATGTTTACTTTCATATGGCCCAGAGATTAAAGCTCCACTAGTGCCCATCAGCAGTCTGTTAGAGTCATTCATTTATAATTAGTTTCCTTTTTTTCACCTGCAGTCACATTTCAGATTTGTAGTTACTTGGGTCTCTGTAACCATCCAACATATCTTACATGACCCTGCCCCAAAAGAGGGCATCTGGGATCCCTCCTAGGATCTCCCTTGTACTCCAAGCCCAGGTATCAAGCCCCTTTCATCCCAAGAGACAGGACTGTGGTCCTTCTGCTATGGTCAGGCTGTGGAAGGGAAGTGAAAAAGCAGGGGAATACAGAATCATAGGGTTGGAAGGGACCTCTAAAGGTCCAACCTCTGTACAGCAAGCACGGTCATCATTCACCAGACCAGGTTGCCCAGAGCCCCATCCAACCAGACCTTGAATGGCTCCAGGGATGGGGCCTCCACCCCCTCTCTGGGCAGCCTGTTCCAGGGATTCCCCCACCCTCAGATTCAACAACATTTTCCTCCTGTCCAGCCTCAATCTGCTCTTTTCCAGCTTCAAACCATGACCCCTTGTCCTATTGTTCCCTGCCCTTGTGAACAGTCTTCCCCAGCCTTCTGACAGCCCCTTTCAGAGGTTGGAAGGTCACTAGAAGATCCCCCCCAGAGCCTTCTCTTCAGGCTCAAAAACCCCAACTCCCTCAGCGTGTCCCCAGAGCAGAGGGGCTCCAGCCCTCTGAGCATTTTCATGGCCTCCTCTGGAGTCTCTCCAACAGACAAAGGAGAAAAAGTGTGAAGGAGACAGTAAAGGAGATTAAAAATGGTGCAACAGAAGAGGAAACCTACAGCATAACACCAGCACCGATAATTGCTGCTACAGGATTTGTGCAAGAAGAGCTGCACAGGAGGAACTTTCTTATCATAGAATCATCAGGGATTGGAAGGGACCTTGAAAGATCATCTAGTCCAATCTCCCTGCCACAGCAGGACCACCTAGACCAAGTTATGTCTTGCATGAAACTCCAGGAACAATTCTAACAGAAAGAAGAAGTTGTTCAAATAGGACTAGGAGACAGCAAGTTGTGCAGATGAAGTCCCAGCAAGCCCAGGTACAAAAATGCTTGAGAAGGGGGAAGGAGCTAATGGAGAACCTTGTTGGAACACCATAAAAAATCAGTTACCTCCAGCTGCAATGTGCTTCACGCTGCCTGCAAAACTCCTGGCTTGGAGCACCATCCATTTCCTGGGCGATCAAGCACCGGGGAGCTGCACTCTCGCGGGTGCTGTTTACTTTTTGATGAATGCTGCTGTGACAAGTGCATTAAACCCAGGAAAAGTGAATGTTATTAGACTCTGAAAAGCAGGGTCCATCACTGCTCAGACTACTTACAGAGCAGTCTGGCTGGAGAGTGATACCAGCTTTCCCCAGGCACGCAGGGAGGCATTGCTCAGGCCAGTACGAGTCCTCCCCCATACACTGTCCACATCTAGCCCAGACCCTGCAACAGAGAGCAGACTGGGGAGCTGCCACATCTCCTTCTATCAATTACAAGTGATTCCTCTCTAGGAGACTCAGTTTTAGAAATTGAAAGAAGCTACCTTTGTGATTTCATTGGAGGGAGGCATCTTAGAAAGGTTCTCGTTTACTTCAGCATCTCACACCCTATTAACTCGTGACTAGGAGTCAGTACTGGCCACTGCTGGGGAGCAGGACCCTGTGCAGGACTCTGCAGTGCCTGGTTCTCCCTCATTACTCCTGATTGATGCCACCTGACACCAATTACTTAAAGAAGGTTCCTTTTGACTTAACACCAGTGTCACCAGTTGGCTATGGTTGGCCAGTCCCAGGTCAGACCCTCCCTAACTAGCAAAATGCTCGGGAGCTGAGACAATAAACCACAACAGCAGGGAGGGCTCAGTCTCCACTTGTGGTTCAATACCTTGTAAGAAGCTTCACAAAAAGCTCCCCCCCAGCTCCAGGCAGGACCCACCTCTGGCTCAGTCAGAGCTTCTGCAAATCACAGAACATGAGGCATTGGAAGGGACCTCGGAAGATCCTCTGGTCCAATCCCCCTGCCACAGCAGCATCACCTAGACCCAGTCACATAGGAACACGGCCAGGTGGGTTTGAAACGTCTCCAGAGAAGGAGACTCCACAACCCCCCTGGGCAGCCCGTTCCAGTGCTCTGTCACCCTCATTGGGATGAAGTTCCTTCTCACATTGATGTGGACCCTCCTATGTTCCAGCTGACACCCACTGCCCCTTGAATGAATAGAGTTGGGAGGGGAAACAAGTTTCACAGGCTTTTGGGCTTTGGGGAAGTGTCCAAGGCCAGGATGGATGGGGCTCTGGTCATCCTGGTCTGGTGAGAGGTGTTGCTGCCCATGGCAGGGGGTTGGGACTGGGTGAGCTCTGAGCAACCTTCCAGCCCAAACCAGTCTGTGATTCTACGAGTTCTGGTTTTGACTTTGGGATTCAGATCATCCCAAGAAGGGTGATGAGCTGGGGGACAGGATAAGGAGGTGGTTTGATCTGCTCTGTACTTTACTAAACCTACAGACATTATCCAGCTCCAAGAAGGATGGTCAGAACATTTCCTCACCATGACTCCAGAACTCAGACAAAGGCTGAGGGACCAAACTGAGTGTCACTGTCTCCTGCTGTGGCTGTGATCTGCATTGACTCTTTACTGTTGTTTGAGCCCCGAAGGGAGCCAGCCCAGGTGTGACCTCTGCCCCTGAGCTTGGATCCCCAAACACTCTCTGTCTCCAAGCAGCTTTCACAGAGAATCTCATTCTGCTCCTGTAATGAGTAGCACAGCATGATATGGCATTAGTAGAGTCTAAGTTATTAATTGTCTACAACAATTAGCCAGGATGCTTGGGCCTTCAGGCACACTGGTTAGTATGGGAGCCAATTACAGCCTCATGCATATTCATGCCACTTCATCCACAAACTGTGAGAGCTGCTTCTCCGGCTCCCTCTCCACTCCCTTTACTCTGACTTGCATCCATCCCATCCTGAGTTGGGAAGGAGAAGTCGTTTCCTTTCCCTTCACGTTTCACTGAAATCAAGTATTTGCTGCGGCCGTAGCTGCTGGAGTGGGCAGAAGTGCAGAACTAGCAGGCAAGGAGAGAAACAGCCTGGCCAAACCTGCCTCCTGCTTCGCAAGAGGAGACGCAGAGATCCTGCTGGACTTCTCTCCCTGCACTCCCCAGCTCTATCAACACATCACAAACCACCCAGCCGAGCTTGGTGAGAGATACCCTCATAGTCAGCAAACACCTCAACCCCATGTGAGACCACAGTTACCAGCTCTCATGGTGTAGACCTGCGTGTTACCAGTGGATCTGATGGATTCAGAGCAGTTCATACCTTCTGACAACCCTGACTAGCCTTTGGGTTGCAGCAGGTAAGTCCCTCAGTGCCTTCCCGTGTCTGACTCCCATGGGTGTGCGAACACTTGGCTGCTTCCCAAGGTTTCTCTGGGGTTCCACCTATAACCATCCCAGTGCTGTGCTCCTAGGAGAACAGTGACCCTACAATACATTGCTGAAACCAATGCATGACGCCAACACGATCTGAAGCTGGTCCTGGGAGGAGCTGCAAGTGAGTTCCACAGGAGTCTTCTGAGGCCAGTGGGGTCAGAGCCTGACTGAGCAGGGAACTGTGTGTCTTGAGGATCCCTTGATCCACTGGAGTACCCATTTAAGCCCTCTCTCACAGTAGCTATCCAGGAGCTAAAATGTTAAATCCACAACCTGCTCTCCAGATTTATTGTCCTGAAGGCTGTTATGACTTCTGTGAGCTTTGGAGTGCAAAATCATGTCAGAAACTCACGTTATTTATCTGCCACACTAGAGTGATTCCTCCTCAGCCATCACTGCCTGCTGTGGAAATAAATCCCTGCTCTGTGTTTAGGAAACGAAGCTACTTCCGTCACACGGGAGAGCAGCTGAAGCCTTTGAAGGAATCTGATTTTAATACTGCTAATGCTCGCCCTTTGGTGTTGAACACCCAAACAACACGCTGAAGGGGGCTGATTGATTCTGTCCTTGCAGTCCCTTGTAACTGTCCTCTTCGCTGGCTGATAAGAGACGGGTCATGATTTGCAGAAGTTCCTTGTGACTTGGGCTGCTTCACTTCTGTTACAGGCACCACCACGGTAAAGATCAATAACAGCTTAAATCACAGTGGGCAGCAGAACCGGTGAGACAGCAGACTGCGAGGGGGAGAGGGTTTATTTGTTTTTAAAATCAGAGATGAATTGAAAAGAGGTAACTTTGTGCTTTCATCCGAAGGAGGCATCTTAGAAAGGTTCTAGTTTACACAGAACATATTTCAGCATCCCACACAATTTTGTCTTGTGTGCAGGTCTGGGCCCCTCAGTTCCAGAAGGACACAGAACTGCTCGAGAGAGTCCACAGAGATGATGGATGGAGCATCTCCCTGATGAGGGAAGGCTGAGGGAGCTGGGGCTCTTGAGCTTGGAAAAAAGGAGACTGGGGGGTGACCCCATGAATGTGGATCAATATGGAAAGGGTGGGTGTCAGGAGGATGGAGCCAGGCTCTGCTCAGGGGCACCCACTCTTAATGAACGTGGTGGCAGATTTCCCAGTAGCGCAGCTGTCCGCTCTGCTGTTGGCAGTGGGTGCTGTGCCCAGTCCACAGGAGACCATCTTTGGCGTTGTGCTGATGTAGGAGCATATGGTTCTGAAGATCCTGCTCTGCCAGGCCTTTCCATACTCACATTTTAACCACAGTCTCCCGTATCACAAAGGTTTGAACTGCCTGGGCTGCTTAGCTATGGCACAGGTACCGCAGCCGTGAGTAGCCTGTGCAGTGGCACCCGTGATTAAACCCAACAGGTCACAAGCCCTTTGATATGTGACATCTCTTCCCTGATGAATGGAAGAGTCACAGGCCCGCTGAGCAAATAATAGCTCACCTTTGTCACAGAGTCATAGAATGACTGAGGCTGGAAAAGCCCTCTGAGCTCATCCAGCTCAGCCCATGACCTAACATCACCACATCAGCTAGACCAGGGCACTGAGTGCCACATCCAATCTTTTCTTAAACACCTCCAGGGATCGTGACTCCATCACCTCCCTAGGCAGTCTGTTCTATGGTCCCAGTCCAGATCTATCTGGAATATTCTGGCTGCCTGACCCACTTTGTGGTCATTTTTATGCTCCTTGGTTGCCTGTTTCTTAGGCTCCTGGGCACCTCCATGCTGCGCCTTTACTGCTGGGGTCTCTATCCTGGCAGCAAGATCTTGCCACAGAGCAGCAGCCCACATGGATTTACCTTCATGCTGCCAATTATCTGTCTTTACCTTTTCAGCCACCCCTGTAAGGCATCTGCCACCATCCAGGAGTTGGTGTGGAGGCACAGTCTTGGCCACTTCTCTTGTTCAGTGAGGTTTAAGGACAGTTGGATGGTGTTTATCCATTTGTCCAAAGCCAGGAGAGTCAGTGCGGATCCAAACCAGATTTGTCGTTTTCAGAGACGGGAAAAACAAGTGTGGAGCCTCCTACAAGCACTTTCTGGTTCTTCAGGGTCTGCGAGGCACAAAGCTTTCTGCTCCAAGTCCACGGACCTGTGAGCTCCCCCAGGGCAAGGAGAGACACCACACACACAGATCTCAAGTCTCACCATGGGCTTTTCAGTGTCAGTTTTGTTCCCCTTGAACTGCATCACTGCAATTCAAATTGCCCTCAGCCAGGTCTGGACTCTCCCAGCTCAGTGTCACGTCATGGCTGGTGGGTTCCCATGGGTCGTGGTGTGACTGGTAAATGAAAACATTTTCTCCTTCAACAACTTAATTTCTCCTCTCAGATACCTGCTCTTTCTTCCTTCCTTTTTCACTGCTTCCTAGTTCATAATTTTCCCTTTTTTCTGTTGTGGGGATTCTTCCTGTTGAGGGAAGTTTGCAGAAGAGCAAACGAACAGCTCAGTGCTTGATGTTTTGCTTCTGTTGAGTAGTTTGCTTCTCTTTCTTCTTTCCATGGCATCAATATTAACATGTTGATTCATAAGCAAAATAAAGCAAGTATATAAATATAACCCTCTTGTTCTTTTTGAATCGTAAAACTCAAAGTTATGGTTCCCACAGCAACTGTAACTCAACCTCCATGTGCAGATGCATTAAAAGCAGGGAAATTATCACCCAAGGCAGCGATTGAGTAAGCGTGAGGGGATTATGCTACTGACGGTGCAAAAGTTGAAATCCTGGAGATGTGAAACGTTTCAGGTCTGTCTGTGATAAGATACCACACAAAAAAAAAGGACATCTGGAGATCTTGACCTTTATGGACATAAACAGGATTCAGCTTTCATCCAGAACCACTTGACTGAGGTGGTGTTCCCTGGACAGTTGAACTCCACTGGCCTCAGAGGAACTCCTCAGTACAAGGAGACATCGAGGTGCTGGAGCGAAAGCAGAGGAGGGCAACGAAGCTAGTGAAGGGCCTGGAGGATATAACTTATGAGGAGAGATTGAAAGAGTTGGGGCTGTTCAGCTTGAGGAAGAGGAGGCTTAGGGGAGACCTCATCACTCTCTGCAACTATCTGAAAGGGCACTGTAGAGATGTTGGTGCTGGTCTCTTCTCACAGGTAATTGGCGACAGAACCAGAGCTTCAAGCTTCAACAAGAGGGGTTTAGATTAGGCATCAGGAAAACATTCCTTACAGAGAGAGTGGTCAGGCACTGGAATGGGCTGCTCTGGGTGGTGGCTGAGTCACCATCCCTAGATGAGTTTAAAAGATGCTTAGATGTAGTGTTGGGGGATCTGGTTTAGCGGTGAACTTGTAGAGTAGGGTTGATGGTTGGACTCGATGATCCCACAGGTCTTTTCCAACCTGAATGAGTCTATGATTCTATGATTCCAAGCCAAAGAGTGGCCCTGAGCATGAACCCATGTTGTTGTACAGAGCTGCTGGGGTGATGCAGAATCACCTTGAGCTGAAGGGACTGATGGAAAGGCACCAGGCCCCCAGAACAGGGCATGTGCTGGGTACCAGCCACAGAGCCAGCAGAGTCATTAGGGGACCTCCTGCATTCACACACACGATCTGTCAGCCATCACTCTCTTCCAAGCCTGTATGTGACCCAGCTGTTCAGCTTCTCTCTAGGAGAGGCACAGTTCTGAAATAAACCTGTTGAGAAAGGTTTGGAGTCCACGAGGATGGCAGGAGGTCTCAGCTCCTGCAGCTCCTCTGTACCCTGGATGCCAGCGCAGCTAGACCCTGAGAAGAAGTGTTTTAACCACAAACTACATCCCAGGGGACTTGGGCTAAGTTATTCTAATTGTTTGTACAATAACATGAAAGAGTACTCCTGTTTCATCCAGGCTTCGGCAAATAGAGTCCACCAGGTGCTGATGCTCCTCTGTGAGGCTGGAGAGCTGAGAACTAATTAGTCCTACGTTATACCCCTGACAAAGACACAGCAAGGAAGCAGCAAATGCCAAACTGCTCCAGCGTCCTTTCAAATGGGACATCAATTGGTACCACCACTTCACAGGGCTAGAGATGCCTCCAGCAACTGGTTGGTGTTTACCTTAAACAGAAAGGGGAAAGGCAGATGAGGGCAGGAGGAAAAGTAACCATAAAAAGGGTTGGCAGGACTGGGTCTCCTGAATCCTCCCTGTGCTGATCCCATAGGAATAGGGGTATCCCCTTCGTTCAGGCCTTTGGGATTTGCAGAATTGCTCTCAGCATCGTTTTCTGTCATTTTCCATGGGATGCACTTTTAAACAAGCTTCACAGTCAGCTCTTTTAAATAAAGATGAAGGCAGCAGTTTAGGAGACTACAGCTGGAGTTCACAGAACATGCTGTTTGATGTATTGCAGGATGCTGGCGATGGTGTGTGATCCTCCAATTAAAGGCTACATCAGAGTCCAGCCCAGAAGGATTATCACCACTCCTGCTTTCATGTTTCCTGCCCGTGCAGGGCAGTGCTGGGTGCTCCTTTCACTCTGGCACAGCCTTTCCTAAGTCTCCCAGCAGTGCTGCGAAGAGGAGACTCTCCTCTTGCCCCCTTGCAGACCTTCAGAAGGGAAGAATCTACCCCTAACCAGCTGCAGGGCAGAGGTGTCCTGGCCCTTTTATCAGCCAGTTAGTGCCGTGCACAGAGCGGGTGCTGATCAAGGCAATGAATGCCTGAGAGCAGACACAGGCAGGATGTGTTAGCCAAAGCGGTTTCACACTGAGACCGTGGAAGCACAGAAGCTGTGTCAGGCATGTGCCCAGTTTTGGCCTGAGGGCTCCCACAGCAACCCCTGGGGCACCACTCGGCTGGTTCGGAGCAGAGCTGGGGCCAGAGATCAAGCAGACACACAACATGTTCCTTCCTTCCTTCACAGCAGCTCTTCTCTCTGCTCCTCCTTCTCTTCCCTCAAACCTTAATTCATTTATGGCATCGTCTGCTGCTCACAGCCGGACAACTCCCTGCTAAGAGGGAAGTTTTCAGTGCTCGGGGGAGCATGTTAATAACATCCAGGTCTGTGTTTACCCCTCCCAAAGCTGCCAGGGGCACTGCACGTGGTTTGTTCTGTGTTACTCATGCAGGCAACTGGCACAGCAATGCCAGAGCTACCGTGGGCTGTGGGTGCCTGTTGATGCTCCACACACATACAGCGAGACCCCAATAAATATCCAAAGAGCTGAGCACTCCCTTCCTCTGCACACTCGGACACCCGGACCGCCTAGGTGCCTTCAGCATTTTGCTAGATGTGCTTCTCTTTTGATAGAACCTGTGTCCCAAACCAGGGTCAGTCAGGAACCTCCTTCACTGGAGGGTAGGCACTGAGTTATTTAAGAGTGTTAGCAAAAATCTCTGAGCTGTAAGAGCCCAACACCTTGCTGGCCCTTCCCCTCAGGATTCAACTCGCCCATCTCAGCACAGCTCCCATCTCCCTCCTGAGCATCACCTCATCCCCAGGACAAGCAGGTTAAATCCAAGTTGCTAAACCCCCTGAGGTGTCCCGCCTTGCCCCAGCCATTCCCCTGATGTCAAGCAAAGCTTCCGAGGCTGAATTCACACCACTGTGGCATGAATCATGTTTATCATAACAAGAAACAGAGAAGGAAAAGAACAAAGGGAAAGGGAAAGAGGAAAGAAAACAAGAAAGGAAAAGACAAACAGAAGAGTGAAAGGGGGGGATATAGATAGACCCATTAATTTGCCTCTGTTTGCTCCGGGATTTAAACAACAAGCTGCTGTGTCTCTGGTTTATCTTGGTTCCTCAGCTGTGAAACGTGCTGCGCTCCAGCGTCTTCTGAGCTTTAGAGATTTGCCGGGGAACTGGGAATGAAGGAAGAGGCTCAGCAAACAGAGATAGCAGAGGCGGATTCATACATCACCCCCAGAGGAAATCCATTCCTTTCAGTGCTGCCCATGGGTGAAATTACATTATATTCTGTTTGGATAATTGGATGTCATATACCACCCGACTTGTTACAGGATGGCACTTCCTTCCCTAAAGAGGCCGTTAGCAGCGTCCCAGGACAGAGAACACAAGGCAGACCTCCCGTGAAGAATGAAGACAATAGCAAAGACTCAGAGGTGTTGGCTCCTGATGGTCCTGGTGACAAACTGGACCTCTCAGGGTCAAGTTAGTGATGCAGAGGGGAAAAACCAGGCCAAGGCAAAGCACATGGAACAAGAAAGAGATGAAGTGGAAGGGAGGAAATCTAAAAGAGGTGAGAGAAGGAGGAGAAGGTTTCACAGGAGGAGCTTGGTTTCACAACGTGCTGTCTGCATTTATGAAGCAGTGTTTCAGCTCACGCTTCTCCGGGTGTCGCTCTGCAGACCCAGCAGCACTGGTGTGTGTGCGGGTCTCACAAAGCTGATACTGGCTCCAGCCTCCCAGCTCCAGCTTTGGGGAACAGCCTCCACATCTAAAGGGAGGACTGACTTACTACGAGGCTTTTCCCAGCACAAATACAAAGCATTTCCTTGCTCAACCTGCGGCTGAGGTCTTCTAGCTAGAAACCCACTGGGTGGACAAGCCAATCCCACCCTGCACGGGCAGGTCACACAGCAGCTGCCTGTTAGTCCCGCAGAAATGCAGGAGTTTTCTGTGATCTCTGTCACAGAGACTCACAGAGGAATCTGGAGTCCCCCAGCCATGCCTTGCTGCACTTTATATTCACCACTTACCTACGTTTTGTTTCAAACGCCCTCAATTCCTCTCTCATTGTGTCCTTTCTTGCAACTCCACACTCCAGTTCATTGATGGCTTTTTAATAGCACAGTTAGAGTTGTCAACACAAGCCAGAGGACAATTTCATGTGTCATAGTGTCCCAGTGCATCCCGGGAACTCCATCTGGCTCAAGCGAACTTACTTTATTGAAATAATCTCTCCTCCCTGCTAGTTATTGAATCGTCTTGGCTCAATGGCCTTGCTCAATATCAACTTTTCATGCTTAATAATTAGTGCTGGAGAAAAGAGTTTCATTGAATAAGTGTTTAATGTCACACATGATTAGGAGATGCAGAGATGACCTAACTAGGCAATTCAATTTGGGGCTGCAACTGTTCAGATGAGAGACAATTAGGACCAGGTTCTAGACTGTGGATGTATGCTGGTCAGTGCCTGTAGAATTATTCATGGGAACTTGACCCTTTTCTTCCATCCCATAGACTTTGCTCTTGTTTCAAGACCTAGAAACAGATGCTAGCCCTTATTTTTTACCCCAAGGTGTCCTATTCCCTTTAGATATAATCTTTGTCGCTCTATATAATCTTTGTTGGTGATGTGGACCGTGGAATTGAATGCACCCCCAGTCAGTCTGCTGAGGACACCACACTGTGTGGTGAAGTCAACACCTGGAGGGACGGGAGGCCGTCCAGAAGGACTTTGACAGGCTTGAAAAGCACGCTGTGCAAACTGCATGAAGGTCAACAAGGGCAAGGTTCTGCCCCTGCGTCGAGGCAATCCCATGCACCAATACAAATTGGGAGGAGAAAGGATTGAGGATGGCCCTGAGGAGAAGGACTTGGGGATGGTGGTGAAGCACAAGCTGAACAGGAGTCATCAGTGTGCACTTGCAGCCCAGAGAGCCAACCATGTCCTGGGCTGCCACAAAAGAAGTAGTGACAGTCGGTCAAGGGAGGTGATTCTCCCCCTGTACTCTCCACTGGTGAGACCCCACCTGGAGTCCTGTGTCCAGTTCTGGAATTCCCAACATCAGAAGGACAGAGAGCTCCCAGAAGGTGTCCAGAGGAGAGAAACTCAAATGATCAGAGGGCTGAAGCACCTTCCCTGCAAGGACAGGATGAGCAAGTTGGGATTGTTGAGCCTGGAGAAGAAGAGGCTCCCAGGTGAACTTCGAGCAGCTTTCCAATCTCTGAAGGGGGCTACAAGAAAGCTGGGGGAGGGCTTTTTACACAGGTGACAGCGAGAGGACAAGGGGAAAGGGTTCCAGACTTGAAGAGAGGAGATTGAGGTTGGACATGAGGAACACTTTGTTGTGAGGGTGGGGAGATGCTGGGACAGGTTCCCCAAGGAAGTGGTGGCTGCCCCATCCCTGGAAGTGTTGAAGGGCAGGTTGGCTGGGGCCCTGAGTAAACTGATCTAGAGAAGATGTCTCTGCCTGTGCAGGGGGGGTTGGAACTGGATGATCTTTAAGGTCCCTTCCAACCCTGGCCATGCTGTGATTCTATGATTCTATACAGAGTTAGTATTTCAGTGGCACTGAACAGACCATGATGCTGGATTGGTCCTTCTGGTAAACCTGAGCTCATTCCTGTGCAGACAGAGCAATAGCTCAGGATTCCTGTTTCCATACTAGCTGAGAGAACTGGGGATGGTTAGTCTGGAGAAAAGGAGGCTGAGGGGAGACCTTACTGCTCTTTACAGCTGAGATGAGGGTGGAGAGAGGTGGGGGTCAGCTCCTTCTCCCAGGTCACCAGCAATAGGATGAGAGGAAGTGGCCTTAAGTAGTGCCAGGGGAGGGTTAGGTTGGACATCAGGAGAAATCTCTTCCCTGACAGTGCTCAGGGGTTGGAATAGGTTTCTCAGGGGGAGAGGAAATCACTGTCCTTGGAGGGGTTCAACAAACAAGTGTAGATGTGGCCCAGTGGGCAGGGTGGGGTTGGGTTGATGGTTGGACTGGATGATCTTGGAAGTTTCTTCCAACCTTAATGATTCTATGATACTTGAAATGAATCAAGGGCTAAATGATCACCATCAGCACAGACTTATTAAAGAGAAGCTGTGGTAGTTAGTATAGATGAATATTAATCCCCCTATTTGTTCTGGTCATCTTTCCCCCTGTTAGGAAATTCAAGCCACCTGGTATGAAAAGCTTCATGAGTGGGAAGATGCTTTGGTGGCCTATGACAAGAAGATGGACACAAACAAAGATGATCCTGAGCTGATGCTGGGACGGATGCGTTGCCTGGAAGCACTTGGTGAATGGTAAGAGCGGAGTGCCTGGGGGCTGAGAAAAACTAGTGCCTGTCTCTTCTCTGGATGTTGTCATCCAGGTGTTTTCTTGCCTCAATCCCTGTTTAGTCCTGCAGACTTCATAGTTTTAGTGTTTCCCAGCAGTTCTTGTGTTGTTCATTGCAATCAGAGCTGGTAGTAACATCTCTAAGCCTTTTTGGATGGACTCTACAGTCTGATGATGAGATCAACCCCATTTGTAACAGAGAATGAAGTGGTAAATAGAGAGGACCTCTCAGGAAACATTAACTGGGTGGTACAATCGTGAAAGGAGCTGCTTGTGGCTCCCTCTCTTTTAAGCTCATGGTCAGACCAGTCCCAATCCCAAAGATGAATGCCCTTTTGCACAACTGATGATGCAGTTGTCTGCTTGGCAGTAGTGCCTTGGGTACAACATCGTGCCAGATAAATTACTCCCACTTTAAGACCCATTTGCCCATCTTGTAGTTTTCAAGTTCTTTTTAGCACTCCTTAAACATTATCTTGGTGGATACCCTTTTGAAACCCTGTGTCAAGTGTGTGTAGTCAACACATGTCTGATTGGGGTTCAGTGTTTGTGGGAGGGTAGCTGGTAGTGACTTAGAGCTTGCTGGTTAACTGTGGGCTTCTGCTTTTCCCCATGCTCAGTTCAAAGAAGATAATTGGAGAAGGCATCCTGTGCGCTGTAGCATGCAGTTCTACCCCAGGGCCTGTGTGATTTGGTGCAGGTTCCGCCTTTCTACTGAACTTTTCATGTCACTAGAGCTCTCTCCTGATGGGTCCTGACGTGAACCCATGGGATGGCACACAGCAAGGAGATTCCTCTTCCCTAAAGACATTTTACTGTTGGAGCTGTTTGAGAAACCTGATTCTGACAGCGTTTTTCTGCCCTTTTTATTTCTAGATGAGAGTGAGGTATATTGGTCATAGCTTCATCGGTAGGACAGGTAGGATCCTCGGCATTCTTCAGTCATTTTTCCTAGGAGCAGACTGTTCCCACCAGGGATTTGTGGAATTTCCCCCTCTTGCAGGACATATGTTTGTGTAATGTGGCCTCTTTGAACATCCTGGCTCTCCACACGCCAGTGGCAAATGTATTACAAAAGGAGGCTTTTCTTCTGTTGAAACTCTGTGCTCTGCACCTTTTGACGGTCCGGAGTGGAGAGAGCAGTCAGAGTCTCACAAAGATCTGTGTGCTGGCTGCTGTGGAACTGCTCTCCATCTCTAGACAGATGTGTTTTACTGTTCAGAAGTGCCTCTGCCAAGTGCTGTCTGCAGCCTTGCAATTGACTGACCACAGGGATATCACCCTGAACTGAGGTTTCTGTGGTTTGGCTGCTGATGCTTTTCGGTAGTGTTCAACTTGACTACTTGTGCTGCTGGAGTCTGGTTGGCAGGACTGGGTGGTTTATCCAGAACTGCTGCTGTACAGCAGCATTGTTCCAGTGCTCTGCGCAGTGACGTTGTGAATGTACAGCCAGAATATTCATATCCGTCTGTCTCCAGACGTAGTCGTGTCTGTGAGAGCCGTACGATTCCGTTAGCATCTGTGAGCTCCTCGCTTACTGCCATTGCCAGGTTTGGCTTGATTTTTTTTCTCGTGGGCTATTGAGCTCTCAGAATGACTATCTTGCCTCTGGCAGCCCATTGGTTCTGTTTGACTGGGAGGGGAGAGGAGGAGAGAAGGCAAATTGGCCTCCCTCACAGTCATCAGCTCTTCTCTGCAGCAAGAGTGTCCAGCCTGAGAAGTTCTGGAACTGCAGCACCCCCAGTAATTGGTTTGATTAATGGAGCATTCACCGTTGATTTTTAAAAGAATACATAAAAAATCCTAATGCTTCCTCTCCACTGGAGATGAAAGATTCAGATCCCCTCTGAGATCCTGCCATGACAAGTCTTCTTCCTCGGTTACAACAGCGTTGTTTGTCTAGTCCTTGTCATGATGTGTTATCCACACTGTTTGAGAGCAGGAGCCGTGAACAGCTATTCGGATCATTTGATTCTTGTACTGACTCTTGCAAACAGTGTTAAGCACCCCTTATTTGTTGGTGGTTTGGTTTTTTCTTGGAAATTGGGGCTTTTTTCTATATTGTAGACTGTAGTCAGTCTACAGCTGCAGTCACAGGAGAGATTATTAACTACTGAGGAACAGCCAGAGACTGCTGTCTGGATTAGAGCCTTCGAAGCACAGTGGCATTTACATTATTTTCAGATTACAGGGTATTTGTCACCAGACCAGCATGTCTGAGTTGGCCAGAGGAGAAGAATCCTTTCCTCCACTCTGTATATAAAGAACAGTGGAGCTGGTTGTCGTCTTATCTGGGGAAAGGGGTTGTTTAACAAGGCAGAATTCTGAGAAGAGGCTTTTTGCTGATGTGAAACTGTGGCTTCTTCATAGGGGGCAGCTCCACCAGCAGTGCTGTGAGAAGTGGACACAGGTGAATGATGAAACTCAAGCTAAGATGGCTCGAATGGCTGCCGCTGCCGCCTGGGGTCTAGGTAACGTATCCGTCTGTGTAGTGTGTGACCACCCACGGTGCAAGCACAGACGCTTTGACTTGCTTCAGAACTGCAAAATACGAGAAGCAGTGAAATCAAAGAACTGAATTACTTACGTTGGGAAATGCAGTGTCATTCAACACTGAAGCCCGTTGGAGAACCTGCAGTTTTCCGTCGTGGTCTCAAGGCACAAAGAACTGCCTTGTGGTCTGGGCAGATCATCCACTGCTGAACTGGTCCCTTTACACTGAACAGAGCTCAGATCTGAAATGAGATTCACAGACTCTCTCAGATTTGTGGCACTCTTATTTACAAGCCAGAACAATATCTGTTGAGCATTTTGATAGGCTGGGTCTGCTGAGTAGGCGATCTTGAGAGCAATAAATCTATAAAGGGTCTGAGTATCTGTTGTGCTGATGGCCAGGAATTTACTAGAGAAGCTTATAAATCACTTGCTGCCTGCCAGCCTTTGCTGGGAAAAATTCAGCCTTTGCGTTGTTAGACTCTTAACTCATTCAGATGTTCCGAGAACATCAGCGTTTCGTGTCTTCCATCGCAAGGGCTGTGTGAGGATATTCCCTGAAGGCAATCATTTGCCTAGAAGAAAAATGGCTGGTTTTGCTTGCCTGTGGCTGTGTGTGTTAGAGTTTCTGTGTGTCTGTACATACAGTTTGTGTGTGTGACACACTGTCCCCGACAAAGACAAGCTGCTGGAGAGCTGACTTCAATGCAGAAGAACCACTCAGCATTCAGGCCTAGTCTCTTGGTGTCTGAGCACTGTAGCCTAGTCCTGTTCTTGCCTTGCAGAGAGGGTGGTTGTGTTACTGAGGATCTCTGTGTCCCTGCAGGTCAGTGGGATAGCATGGAAGAATATACCTGC
The DNA here is from genome assembly GCA_028565055.1 of Phoeniculus purpureus. Lineage (NCBI taxonomy): Eukaryota > Metazoa > Chordata > Aves > Bucerotiformes > Phoeniculidae > Phoeniculus > Phoeniculus purpureus. The sequence continues at coordinate 25,609 of JAOXOE010032361.1, forward strand.
ATGATCCCAAGGGACACCCACGACGGTGCCTTCTACAGGGCTGTACTGGCTCTTCATCAGGACCTTTTCTCACTGGCTCAGCAGGTAATCATCTTCCTCGGTGGCTTCCTAGAAGAACGAGGCTCTATTGCTGCGTGGAAAGACAGGCTGTTGTAAAGCAGTTGGCTCTAACCTGTGAATTGCCCAATAACCCTTTTGCCACTGATGTATTTGATCTTGGTTGTTCAGCTTATCCTGAAACACAGCAGTGAACAGACAGGAGTGCTGCAGAGTGTCAGAATGCCTCAGTCATTCTTAAGCTTCTTTACTTTTATGTCTGTTTTCTAGACAGACAGTGCACAAGCAGTGCACTCAGCAGAGATTCCATTCTCCAAGGCTTTCATGGCATAAGACACACAGAAAGTTCTTTAGGGGTGTTCGAGGTCCCTTCTAGTCCCTAGTGTTCTGTGTGCTTGCTGCAGCTTTTTCAGTGCAATTCCCATATAGATCATGTTCCAGGACTTTACCTCTGGTTTTTTTCTGTTAGCACTGATAAATCTTGAGATGAGAAATCACAGCAGGGAATGTGTCTGTGAAGCAGAGCCACACTGATACGCTTGCTTGTCACAGAGGAGATTCGCAGAGTGCCTTTCACCCGCCACCTGTAGACGTGAAGCACGTTGTTTACTTCCCAAGGAAGCTCAAGCAGCAGTTCTCAGAATTCTGTGCTGACTTGCCAGCTTCGATAAAGGAGTAAATCAGTCTGTGCTGTCAAAACCCGTACGTAGATTTGTGGGTGATGTGCTCCGTAAAATTAGCCAGGCATTCAAAGGGGCAGGGTTTGTGATTAACCTTTAACATTTTGAACAGGAAAATCTATAGATGAGAGATTATACAAGGACAGAGCAGGATTTGTTTCATGCCTGAAGAGCATGTCTAACTTGGAGTAAGAGAAATGGAATTTGCTGTCTTGTAAAACTCATAAAACCCTGCTGGGTTATGTAAAACAGCTAAAGCTACTTTTATTTTGCTGTATATTATCAAGAGACATTTCTTTAGGCTTTTTCATAACCAGCACTCCTGCTCTAAAATGTGAGCTTCTCTTTTCCTCTCTAAATGTTATTGCTGAGGATCTCTGCAGGGACAGGTAGGATTAGAAGCACTGCAGAGTTTGATTAGGTAGAAAGACAGATTTCAGATTGTGCAGATGATTAATGGAGCCCTTTGGCTTCCCTTATACCTGCCCCTGGATGCTGTTTTCTTGTCAGTTCTTTCTATTGATAACATCCTTTCCTGCTTCTTGGAGAATGGGAACAGTGCCAGCTTTGTTCATGAGAGAAAACAGATCAATAGCAGTTCCAACAGTTGACTTTCGATAAAACTTTCCACCTCTGCCCCAATATCTTGTTCTGTTTCAGTGCATTGACAAAGCCAGAGACCTGCTAGATGCAGAGCTCACTGCCATGGCAGGAGAGAGCTACAGTCGAGCCTATGGGGTGAGTACCTAACTCTCAGCCTTCATTCTCCTCATTTCTGCTTCAGAGTGTCTCCAGAAGTTACACATAACTTCTGAGTAGTGCTTCTGTCAAACATAAGCCCTGTGTGTTGGCCCACAAGCTAAGTGGTTCTTGTCAGATAAGAAGTATAACTCTGTAGGAGCAGCTTTGGGGCAAATTAAACAGTGACGTGAGCTCCCCCTCCTCAAAAGAAGTAAGAATTGCCTTTTGAGAAGTTTGTTACCAGCAATTCTTTTCGGCAGCACTCTATAGCAGCCAGCCCTTTACCTGCTGGGCAGTGTATGTGCTTCAGAGTTTGATGCCAAAGTACTGTTCCTTAATTACACCTTGGTTCTGTAGTGATTGGGATGGAATGTGATTGTTTCTTCAGGCTATGGTATCCTGCCAGATGCTGTCAGAGCTGGAAGAGGTTATCCAGTATAAACTTGTACCAGAGCGCCGTGAGATCATCCGCCAGATCTGGTGGGAAAGACTGCAGGTAGGTCTGTGTGAAGTCGAGGATGGAGATGCTGATGTGCTGGCAGGAAGAGCTTCCTTTCGAGTCAGCGTGATGCTCAGGAAACGTTTCCACTTCTCACCGAGTAGATAAGTGTTTACGTGGGTCCGTCGTTTGACTCCTTTGCATTTCATAGAATCATCAGGGATTGGAAGGGACCTCGAAAGATCATCCAGTCCAATCCCCCTGCCACAGCAGGATCACCTAGACCAAGTCACACAGGAACACATCCAGGCAGGTTTTAAACATCTCCAGTGAAGTTTTAAACGTCTCCATTTGTCCTGGTTGGTTGGACTTCTGGGGCAGTTTTTTGTTGTTAATGTTCTCGAGGTATCTACTGCTGTGACACCACAGTAGGGTGACTCGGCCTTGAAATAGATGTGTACAGGTCACATCTCCAAGGCTGCTTTTCTCAGAGCTGAATTGCACCTGGAAGTGCTGGTTTGGATAAGGCTACAGTTTGAGCCTTTCACATGGCTGGCTACTTTTTAAAGAGACGGGAATTCTCTTACGGTGCTGGAAAACTGCTCAGAGAATTCACACATGGGTAAGAGGTTGTGCTGTTCCTTTCTGACCTCTTACAAGAACATTCCTAGTGAGCTGGTGGTACTTCAGGACATGGCTGAGTGGTGAACTTGGCAGTGCTGCATTTATGGTTGGACTCAATGTTCTCAAAGACCTTTTCCAACCTAAATAATTCCATGATTCTGTGATTACCTTCTCCTCTTGAAAAACCTTCAGCAATGCTGTTTCTCCTGCATTTGAAGAGAAGTTTGTGCCTTATTCTAAAACACAAAATTCCAGGGCACCTCTGAAGGTTTAAATCAGACAAATACTGTGAGTCTGTTTCCTTACAACAGGCAGCCCTGCAGCAAAGTGCACGTCACCAGAGGAAGCAGTACATACAGGAATACTGTTTAAAGAGGTGATTCCTGTGAGGGAAGAGAGGGAAAAATCCCTATAATTAGGGTCAAATGCTCTCATTGTACTGAATTTTGATAGACTGCCTGGAGGAAGAACTTCTCCTTATGCAGAGTTCTTCACTGTGACTGCAATGTCTGCCTCCTTATGAAAGGCTGTTGCTGCTGCATATTATTTAGCTGTTTGGGAAACTGTGACAAAGCCTCTAGTCTCCCATCTGCATTCCTGTCTGGAAAAGCCCAGGATCATTCCGTTGGGGTGGAGTAACAGCATCAGGAGGTGTGATGTCTGAATAGAGCTGTTTATAGTCCTGAAAGCAGGACGTACAGTTCTTGCACATTTTATAGCTACTTGTTAATAAGTTTGAAATGCCTGTGGGATGAGGTTTATTTGAGTGTTAGGGAACGAGCTTTGCCTAACTTCCCAGCCCTCGATTTTGGGGAAAAAGAAGAATGGAAAGAAAGAGGTGCTTTGGTGCTTGATGCCTTTGGAAATTTTATTGTGCATCTCGAAACTACTAAATCACCTCTGGACCAACACCAGCTTCAGAGCATCACTGTGACACTGCAATAACTGGCCGTTACAGCAAGCACCACGTTTGGTTGTCACTGTCCCTTCCACAGCATCCGTTGGTTACAACAACCCCCAGCAGCTCCAGGCTGGGGGAAGAGTGGGTGGAGAGCTGCCTGGTGGAAAAGGACCTGGGGGTGTTCATTGATAGCTGGCTGAACAGGAGCCAGCGGTGTGCCCAGGTGGCCAACCAGGCCAATGACATCCTGGCCTAAATCAGGAGCGGGGAGGTGATGGTGCCCCTGTATTCTGCACTCGTGAGACTGCACCATGACTACTGGGTCCAGTTTTGGGCACGACAGTATCAGAAGGACATTGAGGGGCTGGAGCGGGGCCAGAGAAGGGCAGCAAGGCTGGGGAGATGGCTGGAAAGCAGGCCCTGTGAAGAGCAGCTGTGGGAACTGAGGTTGTTTAGTCTGGGAAAGAGAAGGCTGAGGTGAGACCTCATTGCTCTCTTACAGCTACCTACAAGGAGGTTGTAGCCAGGCTGGTGCTGGTCTCTTCTCCCAAATTACTAACGATAAGACAAAGGGAAATGGCCTCAAGTTGCATCAGGGGAGGTTTAGATTGGATGTTAGGAAGAAGTTCTTTGCTGAGAGAGTGGTTGGGCACTGGAACAGGCTGCCCAGGGAGGTGATGGAGTCTCCATCCCTTGGACGTGTTTAAAAACCGAGTAGCTAGAGCACTTGAGGTTATTGTCTGGGGGTTAGGGAGATGTTGGGGCTGGACTTGATGGTTCTGGAGGTCCTTTCCAGCCATGATGATTCTATGATGCTTGAATGTTTGATTTACAGGCTCGTCCTGCTCTGTTGCTGTGCTTCTCCTTCAGACAGAGGAGCCAGACAGTCCTTGCCCGAGCAGCGCAGCAGCTGGAGCTGCAGTTCCTGGCAGAGTGTCAGTTCAGTCATGCCAGTCTCTGAGAGCAACACATGCAGGGAGAAGAAAAAGGGCAATAATAAAAATATCTTTGCAACCATTTGGTTTTGTAGCATCTCCATACTGAGATTTGTCACTGTTTAAGCCAAAAATAGGCTTTAAAACTAGGTTGAGAAGGGTTATAAAACTCCTGACTCCTTTTGGAATTGCACAAAGAACTTTCCTGATTTTTTTTGGATACATCTCTGCTTTAGAAGCTTTTCTCATTCTTTTCAGTGGAGGATACTGTTAGGCTGTGCACAGTGAGCTGGCTGCAGAGAATTAGTCAGGACTTGCCCTTCTTCACGCTTTGCAGTGCTAAAGAAATAGCTGCCTAGGCTGTAATGTTGGCCTGCTGTGAGTACCGAAGTCTCTCCAGCTTGAGAAAAGTCCCTTCGTGCTCTAAATTAAGGCTTTGTGGAGGAGATCGGAGAGGAAATGCTAACAAGTTCTCTCGTCCTTTTCAGGGCTGTCAACGAATTGTGGAAGACTGGCAAAGAATATTGATGGTCCGGTCTCTTGTTGTGAATCCTCATGAGGACATGAGAACCTGGCTCAAGTATGCCAGCCTGTGTGGCAAGAGTGGGAGATTGGTGAGTGTTACCAAGCTCTACTCTCTCCAGCAGGTCTTCAGGCAGTTGGCTTCAGCATTTCCAAGTGCTTTGACTGCCCGTGTGTGTTGGGCTTTCCTGCGAGGAGGATACTGGTCAGAGGCTGTTGAAATGTTAAACAGCGTGGAGTTCCTGCTTGTAGCCACCGTTGTCTTTGTGGGACTAGTATTACACCTGAGATCCTCACACATGCTGTATCTAAAAGTTCTTACACAGCACTGGTAATCAGTAATGACAACTCCCTCTGCTAAAGCACTCAGTCAAATCTAGGCTGCGATGCTGTTAGCATTGAGCATTACGGTCCTATGTCAACGTTCATCACAAGACTTACTACCAAAAATCACTGAAACAGAGACTTCACACTCTCTACTGCTGACGTGATCCCAGTGAAGACGTGTGGTTTATCGTGTGGTGTTCTTTGCAGTCCAGGGCGTGTAACAAGGCTGCTGTGTCTGTTTTGTCCGAAGGGTCGGAGGTATTTGTTTAGTGATGGGCAATTCTGTGATCAGTGTGGAATGGAGATTAGAATGAGCTTGTTTTAACCTGCTTTTTCTCTTTCCAACCTTCTCCAGGCTCTGGCCCATAAGACACTAGTTCTTCTCTTAGGAGTAGATCCGTCTCGACAGCTGGATCACCCTCTGCCAACAGTACATCCCCAAGTGACGTACGCATACATGAAACACATGTGGAAGAGCGCCCGTAAGGTACAAAGCCCTCAGTACTCCCTACGCTTCATTGCTCAGGTTTTGTGCAGCCATGTTCACGTTAGCTCTTCACGAGCCTCCCAGAACAAAGGCTGAAGGATTTATTTTTCTCACTTAAAGACTAACTAATCATTTCCTTAATAGTTCTTCAGAAAATAAGCCGTAGAAATTACTCTGTGGTGGCAGAGAAGGCCTGGCCCTGGTTTTATTTCATTTGTGGAGAGGCTACTTTTGCTGAACGAGTCTCAAGTACCCAAGGGACGCAGCCAAGATTAATGGTCAATAGTAGCTCTTCTGTCCCCACCAGGATTTTACTGTGTAGGCTGAGCACCTGCCTTTTCATCCCCAGTTCCGACTGCCAGGTCTCCACGCTGTACCTGGGTCAGGGTTACGTGCTGAAAGAGGAAAGGGGTTTTATTACCCATTTTGGAAAGATACCCTGACCTGTTTGTACTTTGCTGTTCAGCAGAAGTTGACTTTATTGAGGCCATTATTAAAAACTTGTAGCTGAAATCAGCTGAAAAGTACACAGAGTTTTGTCATGGGAACAGTTTGGCTCCAAAGAGCCACGGGTGAATGTTTTTGACATTGCAACGCAGGGAGAATTTACATAATCAAATCCAGTAAGCTCCAGACTGGATAACTTACCTTTTTTTTAATATACATTAAAGCCTCCGTTTATTGTCATACTCTGCCACATCTTTTTTATTCTTCCTGTCTTTGGGATTGCCAGCACCGGAGCGGAGCCAGTGCTATGAGAACATTGCCATGACCTAACCTTCATTTGAATTTAAAAAACAGGAGGAGCTGCTGCTGGGGCCCTGTTCTATTTGCTTTGTTAGGCAGTGTCATGGTCTATTACTTTCTGAGTGACCCAAGAAGTAAAGTACATGGGGCTTCTCTCCCTGCCTCTTTGAATTGAGTGTTTGTAGAAAGCAGAGCGGAAGGTGGCACAAAGATAAGGGAAAGGGGAAGAGATTACATCTAAATGGCCTCAAGTTGTGCCAGGGGAGGTTCAAATTGGACATCAGTAAAAATGTCCTCCCTGACAGAGAGATCAGGGGTTGAAACAGGCTGCCCAGGGAGGGGGGGGCATCACCATCCCTGGAGGGGTTCAAAAAATGAGCAGGTGTGGCCCTAGGGAACAGGGATTAGTGGCCAGGGTGGGGTTGGGTTGATGGTTGGAGCTGATCTTGCAGGTCTCTTCCAATCTTACTGAGTCTGCAATTCTAAAATAAACTGATGCAAAAATATATGGAGCCCATGAAGACAGGAAAAAACCATTTCAGAGAAGCAAAGAAGCGAAGGAGAAGCAGATGTGGTTAGTTTCATGTCCTGGTCCTCTTTGGATGATTTCCTATTTAAATACAGTGCATAAGCTCAGTGCTCAGGGGTTCGGGGTTTTTGTTCTTCTTTCTAACACAATAAAAATGGGCGTTGCTTGCAGTGCTGAAGGAAGAATACTTCACCCAGAGTAGCGCTGATCCCAGACCTGCATGCAAGTCTCCCCCCTTTCTCTGAGTGCTCTTCTGCTGGAAGGGCTGACTCTGGGACTCAGTCCTTCATCACACTTACAAAGTAGATGCTTGGTTTTGAGATTCATGGTTAATGGTGCAGCTTGGTGGCAGAAGGAGCTGTTGGAATACACTGCTTTGCAGTCTGGAGTGAGACCTAAGTGTTTGTTTATGCCACACACTGGAGAGTTTAGGGAACTCTCCCAGTACCAGGAACTTTATATGGTTGGGCGTATCCTCATGCCCTACTCGATAGACTTTAATGAAAAAACACACGGTGCCACACGGGGATGGATGTAGAGCAGAGTTTTAAATAACTCTGTGTGTTCGCTCGATTCGGTAGCCCTAGTGATAAGCTACTGAGGGAGGCTGGTGTGGCAAGAAGTTCTCGTTTTCTCCAGCTGAGGAGTTCACAGTTGCTTGGTTGACCTGGCACTTGTCAGTTCCAGCAGGAAGAAAGCTGTCATCTAGATGGAAACCAGCCACAGAGCACTTGCAGAGCTGCACAGCAACTTTTCCTTTAACACCAGATTAAAAGATAGAGAAGTAACCCGTCCTGTGTTTCTTCTAATAAGGACCTGTGTGTGTCCGCAGACACGCACCATGACAAGGCTGCCACCAGGCTTTGGAACGCAGTCGTTAAATAAAACGTAGTGCTGTCAGTGCTAAGTGCTCTGCCTGTCTGTTCAGGATGATCAGTTTTCAATGTCAGCGGGAGCCGAAGAGCAGGTTTCTGGGTGTGTCTGGATATGAGATGGGCATCTTACTGGTCCCCAGGATCTTTTTGTCTATTTTTGACAAATGTCTGGTGTATCATAGAACCGTTAGGGATTGGAAGGGACCTCGAAAGATGATCTAGGCCATCCCCCTGCCACAGCAGGATCACCTAGACCAAGTCACACAGCAACACATCCAGGTGGGCATCATTGTTTATAAGATTGTTGTTTCCCCTCTGTCCCCCTCCAACCACATCTTCAGGTCTGAAGCTGAGCATGTTAATAGTGTGATGCTGTTTCTTCCTCAGTGTAGCAATTCAGTGCCCAGATTTCCAAGACATCAAGAATCTCTAACCTCCTCGTTTTTCTGGTGCTGTATATCATAGAATCACAGAGTGGTTTGGCTTGCAAAGGACCTTAAAGATCATCTAGTTCCAGCCCCCAGCCGTGGGCAGCAACACCTCTCACCAGACCAGGTTGCCCAGAGCCCCATCCTACCTGGTCTTGAACACTTCCAGGGGTGGAGCAGCCACAACCTCCCTGGGCAGCCGGTTCCAGTGCCTCAGCACCCTAGTATACGTACAGAGTACAGACTGACATTAGAGGGATGTCAATGGCTACAAAGCTTTGAAACAGAGTAAACTGTGCTTTTGCTTTTGGTGACAATTTATTTCCACGCTGTCTTCCTCTTGTGGACTTGTATTTAACCTCCGTGGTCCTTACTGCAGCCATGTCCGTTACAGATTGACGCGTTCCAGCACATGCAGCACTTTGTGCAGACGATGCAGCAGCAGGCACAGCATGCCATCGCGACTGAGGACCAGCAGCACAAGCAGGAGCTTCACAAGCTCATGGCACGGTCAGCACTTGGTCTTTGGACACCCTTTGTTTATGTAGTGTCTTTCCTGGAGTTTCAGGGTCCAAGCAGAGGACAGATCCCAGACAAAGCCCATATTTTGATCAGAAGGAGTGGGGGATTTCTCATGTAGCTCGGTCTTACGTTCACATGTACCATGTCATTTCCAATAAATGATCACCAAATCGTCCTGGTTGGAAGGGACCTCCTAGATCACCAGGTCCAACCAGACCCACCACAACAAAAAACCTAAATCCCTGATTGACTGAAAGACACAAAATAACCCCCTCCATGGCTGCCCCTGTAGCAGGGCGTGAAGCACCATGTTCTTAAACACCTCCAGGGATGGTGACTAAACCATCTCCCTGGGAAGGGCGTTCCAGTGCCCAACCGCTCTTCCTGTAGAGACTTTGTTCCTAATATCCAATCCAAAACTACCCAGCCTCAACTTCAGACCATTTCCCCTGGTTTTGTCATTAGTTACTAAGGAGAGGAGGTCAACACCAACCTCTCTAAACCTCCTTTCAGGTAATTGTAGAGGGCAATGAGGTCCCCCCTCAGCCTCCTCTTCTCCAAACTAAACCAGCCCAGCTCCCTCAGCCTGTCCTCATACGACTGGTTCTCTAAACCCTTCACGAGCTCGGTAGCTCTCCTCTAGACAATGTCTTTCCTATAATGAGGGGCCCAGAACTGACACAAGCACTCAAGGTGAGGCCTCACAAGGGCACGATAACGTCCCTTCTCCTGCTGACCATGCTGTTCTTGATCCAGGCCAGGATCCTGTTGGCTGCCTTGGCCACCTGGGCACATTACTGGCTCATATTAAGCCAGCTGCCTACCAGCACCCCCAGGTCCTTTTCTGCTGGGCAGCTTTTGAGCCCCTGGTCCCCAAGCCTGTTGTTGAGATACATCAGTGCAAACAAGCTTGTGCTTGTCGCTGTGGTTGCTTGTATTTTTCCAGAGCTGTAGCTCACTGGCAGAAGGCAGAGCTCTCAGCATGGCTGTTTCTTTGGATTTCAGGAGTACAGCAACACTTCCCCCACGCCTGGCACGTCTGTGCTTGGCAGCGGATGCCCTTAATACAACAGCAGTGCTTTGGGCAAGAGATGCCCAGCATGTGATGGCCTCTTAAAATATTGTTGCACTGAAAACACATTTGTAATCTCCATTTTCCCCTGTGGATCTGGAGGTGCCAGATCTGTCGTTTCCAATTGAAAATAGAAATTGAACAATGTTTTGTTGAAGCTTTGCTTTGTTTTAAAGGGAGGCATCCACTTAGTTTGCTTTTATGAGAATGGGAACTTGATACACCACCGTCATCTTATTTCTTCTCACAGTGACTCTCGGGGAAGACAAATTACTAATGGATTGTGCACGGTATTTTTCTTACATAATGCCTTCTGGAGAACTCAAACTGTGGCAAGGGCAGCTGTGTAACTGGGGTATTTAAAGCCTGATGAGGGAAGAAAGTATTAAGCTTTGCACAAAACTTCACTGCCCCACCCTGCTGCAGTAAAACCAAGTTGTTTTTCCTTTCATCTGGGAGGGGAAGACTTCACGGGGTGCTGAGCAGTTGCTCTGTGTTTCCACTGCTTGCCTGTCACAGAGGAAGGAGCCCCTACGACGATGCGTAGAGCCAGCCAGCACATGTGCTGTGTGTGCTCTGTCAGGCTACCATTAACCACTTCTGCTGTAAGTGATGAACGAAGTTTGACCCTCACCTTGCACCTTAAAAATCCACCGTTACCTAGTTAGTTCCACACTTCACAAGCAGGACGTAGGCGTTCTGAACTCTCGTGTTAACAGTTGCACTCCCAGTCTGTAGGAGAGGGTTACTGGCTGGATTTTCCACATGAAATGTCTTTCAGACTTCCAGTCTGCCTCTTAATCCAGCAGGCTCCCTTTTCATTCTGGGTTCTGAGCCAATAATCCTTTCACTTAACCAGGTGTTTCCTGAAACTGGGAGAGTGGCAGCTGAACCTGCAAGGCATCAATGAGAGTACCATCCCCAAGGTCCTGCAGTACTACAGCGCTGCCACAGAGCACGATCGCAACTGGTACAAGGTCAGTAAGGGGAAGCTTCCAGGCACCGTGGCAGACATCGCTGAATTTGCTTACATGCCATACTAGAGGAGAGGAAGGTGGTCGTAGGGAGATCTGGAACAGTCTGCCTTGTCACTGCAGGTGGGATTAAAAGAGTGAAAGCAGCCCAGTAAGTTCCTGGTTAGAATTTTATCTGGCTGCTAAAACCAGGGCACAGTTTAGTTTCTGTTCTTGCTTTTGGGACTTCCTCTCCTGTCAGTTCATAGTGAAAGAGAAAGGATGATAGAAATGGGCAAAATTTAACTTCTCATTCAATGTACTTGTGCTAGCAAAGTAGCCTTGTCGCTAATGCTCCAAAGAGCCTTTCATTTCAGGAAGTTTTAATTACTGTGTGGTGCCAGAGCTTCTCTGCATCAGCCATCTCCTGTTGCACTGCCCTTAGTCCTAACGTACTAAACTTCATTTCAAGCTCTGAAAAATGAAAGTATACGTGAACGGAACGAGGCACAGTTTTTGCTGTGGAGATCCCTTGCTTTAATATCCCACAGGGAGCTCCTGGCCAAGGAGTCACCATGTTATTTAAGATAACTATATTTAAGACAGTTAAAGCTGCTAGTGATTAGAGCAAGCAAAGCACTGTGGTGTCTGCAGGGTGTTACTACTGCAGAAAGACTGGATTATTATCACCAGTAGTTAGAAAGTACAGGTTGCCAGAAGGATTCATCTTCCCTCTGTCCCGTGGCAGGCCTGGCACGCCTGGGCAGTGATGAACTTTGAAGCAGTGCTTCACTACAAGCATCAGAACCAGGCCAGAGATGAGAAGAAGAAGCTACGTCACGCCAGCGGAGCCAGCATCACCAGCGCTAACACCGAGGGCAGCAATAGTGAGAGTGATGCAGAGAGCGCAGAGAACAGCCCCATCCCGTCTCCAGTGCAGAAAAAAGTCACTGAGGTACCCTTCTTCCCTGTTCACGTTGAGAGATGGGGCACAGGAAGATGTTGAGGTGGGGGGCGAGCTTCTGTGCGTGTCTGCCTTGTGGAAGCTGCCTCTGTATGTGGAGGCTGCTTTGCTCTGCGTAGTTTTGCCAGCAAACTTCAGTATAAACCCACTTCACAGACTGTTCCTTGCCAGGCTGAAAGACCTCTGTGTAGTCAAACAAAACATAAGTTCCAGGGGCAACGTGTCTTGTGAGAATTAGGAGCAGAAGTCAACTCTAGTGTGAATTAGATCTATGCTTCAATGTATTTCTCTCTCTTTCTCCTTGGTAAGTTTAGGATTCGTGTGGACTGATGCACTTGTGTAGAACTAACGCATCAATTTTCATTCCAAAAGGATTTATCCAAGACCCTCTTGATGTACACAGTCCCTGCTGTCCAGGGTTTCTTCCGGTCCATATCTCTGTCTCGAGGAAACAACCTACAGGACACTCTAAGGTACATAATAAACCACAGCAAATGAAATCCGGCTGATAAGGGCACCTGATTTAAGATTAGGTGTAGCCTGTTTCTGCTCTTTTGTTCTTTTGAAAGCTTTGGTCCAAGCTAATTTATGTGAGGTGGATAAGCCCTTATCCTACAATCTCTGCATTCGGGGAAGAACAGTCACTTGTAAATGGATCTGAAGGTATCTGACTGCAGTGGGGTTGGTTTTTGTTTCATTCCTAACAAGTGTGTTCCTTTGTTTCAGGGTCCTTACTCTGTGGTTTGACTATGGGCACTGGCCTGATGTGAATGAGGCTTTGGTAGAAGGAGTCAAGGCAATCCAAATAGACACGTGGCTGCAGGTAAGGAACACAAAGGGCTAAGGCAGTAACACTGCACCTCAAGATCCATCTTAGTAAGAGGCTCCCAGGACAGCTCTGCACAGCACACTTGTGATCTCACTGAGCCGTTCTCAGTTTCTGGCACTGCCTGGGATTTTCTGTTAGCCCTGACCATCTCCAAAAGGAGTGCTGGCCCTCTCAGTCTCCTTTAGAGACAGAGAAGTTTCTAGTAGAATGTGCAACAGCTTGTGAACTAAATCACATTGTCCTTACCGCTAGGTTATCCCTCAGCTCATTGCAAGAATTGACACCCCTCGACCATTAGTAGGACGTCTCATTCATCAGCTCCTCACGGATATTGGACGGTACCATCCCCAGGTGAGCTCTGGCTTGGAGGAGGAATTTCCATTGACTGGTAGCCAGTAAAGGTGTTTTCCATGTTCCATTTCTATTGAACATAACAACAAGTGAGAACAGGGAGGTTGAGGACTATTTCTGCTGCTTCTGTCTCAGACTATTTGCATAAAAATGGAAAGAAGGGGTGGCTGAGCCATGCAGCAGGGGAAGTTCTCTCTGCCTAATAGAATCCTGGGTAGTGCAAATCACCCTAAATCTCGATTAAGTGACTACTGAGCAGCTGCCTCACGGGCATTTTGTTTGAATTTCTTCCCACAGTGTGGAAAGCAGCAAAATGCTAAAGCCAGTTCCTGTTCTTGCAGCTGGGTCTGGGCTCTCCAAGTCATTCTGCTACTGAGTGAATTCAAGTCTGAAAAGCTTTTCAGATTGGAAGACTTGGAATAGCAAATTCCTATCTCCTCTTCCCAGAAGCAAACTTGGCTTCTCTTGCCTAGCCCCAAGGCTGCTATTCATTAATGCTTCGCTGCTCTCTCAGTACCACGCTGAAAGAAGAACCACAGAATCTTCTGTGTGATTCTGAATTCATCTGGGTCCATGTCTTTGTAGGCTTTGATCTATCCTTTGACTGTGGCCTCTAAATCTACAACCACTGCTCGCCACAACGCTGCAAATAAGATCTTGAAGAACATGTGTGAGCACAGCAACACCCTGGTGCAGCAGGCAATGATGGTGAGTGCTTCGTGCATGTGCAGTGTGCTGTGTTTCAGGAGGGGATGTGCCATAGCCATAGTAACACAAAACGACTGCTCATCATTAATTTTGTTAAAATACAGTGTATTTGGGGGTGTTTGCAGTTGGTAGAAGTTATAATTTGGAGAGAATGCTTTCATTTCAAGAGGGCCATTGTGTTCAAACACTGGCGTCTCCCTTAGGGATAAATGTTAGTGAAGAAATAAATGAAGACTCATAAGAGATAAGGTCAGACCAAGCTGCACAAATATATAGGAAATTTTTAAGGCAACAAATGAAGAGAGAACAGGCTGATCAACTTGTTGCTGAGAGAAAGGTAGCAGTGCTGTGGCTCCCTCTAGCCGCCTGCAACCAGTATCTCATAAACATTCGAGAATAAAGTGGGTTTGCATTGAAGAGGGAAGTACTTTTGCATTTGTGAGTCTGCATACAGACAGAACGTTGTTCTTGGATGTGTAACCTCTCTTCTTAGGGGACTTTTCCCTTTGGAGAGGAGCAGGTTACAGGAGGGCTTAATCACAGTCTGTAAATCCCTGAGGGCTGGGTGTCAAGAAGAAAGAGACAATCTCTCTTCACTTGTGCCCTGTGATAGGACAAGGGGCAGTGGGTGTCAGAGCACAGGAAGTTCCACCTCAACATGAGGAAGAACTTCTTTACTGTGAGGTTACAGAGCACTGGAAGGGGCTGCCCAGGGAGGTCATGGAGTCTCTTTCTCTGGAGACTTTTAAGAGATATCTGGATGTGTTTCTGTGTAACCTGTCTTAGGTTTTATGATCCTGCTTGAGCAGGAAGGTTGGACTCGATGACCCCTGGAGGTCTGTTCCAACCCCTGATGATCTGTGTATCTCTGTATCTTCCTGTTTTAAAACAGGTGAGTGAAGAGCTAATCCGTGTAGCCATCCTCTGGCATGAGATGTGGCATGAAGGGCTGGAAGAAGCATCTCGTCTGTACTTTGGAGAAAGGAATGTGAAGGGGATGTTTGAGGTGCTGGAACCACTTCACGCAATGATGGAGCGCGGGCCTCAGACTTTAAAGGAGACTTCCTTCAATCAGGTACCAGCAAATGGCCAGGAGCATAACCTTCTGCCTGCCCTCAAGAGCAGGCAGGACAGGCACCTGCCCAGATGTGTTACAAGAACCTTTGCAATCTGACACAGAGAGTACATCTCTTAGGACTTGTTATGCTCATTGCAGACTTGGTTATTGACATTTATCTTCAGGTCTGTGTGGCTTTTGGTACTGGGCTGTGGTAGCACAGCTTGCCCTGGAGTCTCATCTCAGCTGGGTGTCTGGCAGGGTCTGGAAAATGTACAGCTGCTCTGCAGTTAATTCTTCTAACTCCAGTACTTTGCTTCGTGGTAAACACTAGCACAGGTAGTAGAGATGAGCTCTCTTAATCCAGCAAAAGGAGTTGATTTAAACTTGTGAGCCTGCTGTCGAAGGGTCACTCTGTTTATCCAGTTGCCTTCTATCATGCAATCTATTTGTGGTAAGTCTTTGTATTGCAATTTGAAAACAGACTGTGGTGCTCTTTGTAGGTATTAAGTGATCTCCATCTGTTCTACTGCAGTTTTACAAGTCTTCTTCTTCTGTTGTTTTTCACTTCCTCCCTAGGCCTATGGCAGAGATCTAATGGAAGCTCAGGAATGGTGCAGGAAGTACATGAAATCAGGAAACGTCAAAGACCTCACTCAGGCTTGGGATCTCTATTACCACGTGTTCCGGCGTATCTCAAAGCAGCTGCCTCAGGTACGGCAGACACAGTCGAGGTTTGGGTCTTCCGGTGCAAGCTGTCAGTAGCACTCTTTGTTCCGTGTGTTCTGGTTGTTCAAAACATTCCCGCTCGGAGCTCTGGAAATACCCGCGTACGATTTGCGGCAGGTTTGCTGCTGTGCAGCACTTCCTGCGAGGACTGATGGCTGACTGAGCTGGTTTAGGTCCCTCAACAGCAGATGTTCCTGTGAGACTTACCTGACGTTCTGGGGGCTTGTGTTTCTTTTGGTTTTTGTAGCTCACTTCTTTGGAACTGCAGTACGTGTCACCAAAGCTCCTGATGTGCCGGGACCTGGAGTTGGCAGTGCCAGGAACGTACGACCCCAACCAGCTCATCATACGCATTCAGTCCATTGCCCCCTCGCTGCAGGTCATCACCTCCAAGCAGCGGCCCAGGAAGTTAACGCTGATGGGTAAGAGAGAGCGTTTTTCCGTTAGCTCTGCTCGTAGTTAAACAGTCTTTGCCTTTAGGTCAAACTTCCTATTTACCCGATGAAAACTCTCCAACATTTCCTTTGAAGTGAGGCATTTCTTAGTTGTCTGGTCAGCCTGACTGCTGCCTGTTGCAGGAGTTGGGTGCGTGTCTACTGCCTCTTGTCTGTTCGCTCAGCAAGAGTCAGTTTGTGTGTGTTAATTCCTTCACAGGAAGCAATGGGCATGAGTTCGTGTTCCTTCTGAAAGGTCATGAAGACCTTCGCCAAGACGAAAGAGTGATGCAGCTTTTTGGGTTGGTCAATACTCTGCTAGCTAACGACCCAACTTCTCTTCGTAAAAACCTCAGGTATGAGTTGTGGATAATCACTGCATGTGCTCCTGCACGGGGGACTCCCTGCGTAGGTCCAGTTTCCAGGTAGCCCTTGGCACAACCGGCTGGTTTGTTAGGAAATGATAAGTTCTAGCACTAAGTTCTAAGAAGGCAGAGAGAGGGGGAGAGATTGAAAAAGAGCATTGATAGAATTTGTGCTGGAGAAAATGTATCCTGAGGGCGTTGCTTGTTGCGTTTAATTCAAGTCCCATCTGCTTAATGGTTAATAGTTTTTGGGACAAGCCCAGTTTCAAGATGGCTTGAGCTCTGCCTTAGACACCTGAGAACAGCTGGGGGTTTTTTGTGAAGGAATTTCTATTACAGTCACCAGATACCTTGGTGAGTCGTCACTGACTGCAGCTCTGTACAGTCTTCCAAGCACGAGCACATCAAACGTCACGTGCAAATAATAGATCGCCGTGGGTGACATCACTTGTACCTTCTGAGAGCAGTCTGTCAGTGAGAAGCACGTAAGCCTTTGCATTATCTGGCAGCACTCTCTCCAAAAGGAGCTTTCAGCTCTGTTTGAGAAGATAAAAGGCAGGATGACTACTGCAGAGAAAATTTAGATCAGAATTGGATTTATTTAGACATCCGGCAATGTGATGATTCACAACTCCGAGCAGTTTGAGCTCTGGTTCTCCTTTTTCTCCTGTAGCATCCAGAGATACGCTGTTATTCCGCTGTCTACAAATTCCGGCTTGATTGGCTGGGTGCCCCACTGTGACACACTGCACGCGCTCATCCGAGACTACAGAGAGAAGAAAAAGATCCTGCTCAACATTGAGCATCGCATCATGCTGAGGGTAAAGGGTAACTCTGCTGGCAGAATTTTTGCTACGTTCTTTTAGGACTTCGGTGTCTTAATGAAGAGCAACGGTGCACAGCCTGTTCTTTCTTCCTTTGCCTGTCTTCTGATTGTTACTGGTACCAGTAACGACTGCAGAAGTGTCAGCTAAGGGTTATAAAATGCTACTGAGAGGTAAAATGGGCCATACGTTCGCTTGTTTCTCCTTTCCTGTTTTAGCAGTGACCACAAGTTGTTCCCATCCGGTCACTAAAACGTGTTTGGAATGTGCCTTATGCAAGGTGCCCTGCTGCAGCCTTTCACAAACACTGTGTCCAAGCAACAGGGCAAAAATGAGAGAGGCTGGAGAAACCAAACGTTAGTAGAACAGTTGGAATTGCCTATCAAAAAGGAAAGGATGTGCTGACCCAGGAGACTTGCTTGGATAATGGCTTTTGAAACACATCTACCTTCGCAGTATTTGAACTGAATGTGGCTGTGGGCTGTTTTGTGGATGCTAAATCATTTGCTGTCGTCCCTTCCAATCCCTAATGATTCAGAATGAATTTTTCACTCTTGGGTTCTCATCTCACTGAGTTTGGGAACGTAATACTGATCAGTCTACAAATAATTTCAATGTGGACTTGATATGAAGTTATTTGTGGTGACTGTGGGTGTCGTAGTGTAACCAGGGATTAGTGGAGGTGGTTCTGTTGCTGAGTGTCGCTTCTCAATGACAGATGGCTCCAGATTATGACCACTTGACTCTGATGCAGAAAGTGGAAGTATTTGAACATGCTGTCAATAACACAGCTGGCGACGACCTTGCCAAACTGCTGTGGCTGAAGAGTCCAAGCTCAGAGGTGAGTTCAGCCCAAGTAATGGCCTGTTGTTTCCAACCAGCATCATGTGGGATTCCCTTCTCAGCAGAAGGAGTGAGAGGTGGTGTGGATTGGTCATAAATTGTGGGTGATGAACCACTGCAGGACGTCTGTATCCCCTCGCAAGGGGCTTTACAAGGTTCAGATCACAGCGGCTGCCAGAGCGCAAAGTGCAGGAGAGGAGTCTGAAGCTCCAGACACTGTCCATAGGGAGAGAAATGCAGGAACCTCAGAATATGTTCTCTTCGTGATTTAGACACCCAACTGAAGGGCACAGGATGCATCAGCCCGCTCAGCCTATGGAGCGTGGGGAACCTGAGCCTAGCAGAGTTCCGCTTTGCGCGAAGAGCGAGCGCACACAAAGTTAACGTGTGAATTCAGACGGCGACTGAAGCGTGCAGTGTGCCTGCCTCACTGTTCCTAATTCTTCTCCCCTTGCAGGTGTGGTTTGACAGAAGAACAAACTACACTCGTTCTCTAGCCGTGATGTCAATGGTTGGATACATTTTGGGCCTTGGGGACCGGTAAGTGGAACTGTAAAGGTTTCTTTTGAGTAAAAGCACAGCCTGTGTAGCCCTATCTGTGACCCTGTCAGACTTGTCTGGAGGATTCCAATGAGAGATCAGTGTCTTCCATTGTGATCACGGCTGAGCCGTACCGACGGCACCTTGGAGGACCTGATTGTGCCGCTGTTGTTTTCCTCAGCGCAGGCAGCAGACGCAGGGCTTGCGCGTGTTGAGTGCGAGCAGGAGTTTCTTTAACGGTGAGAGGAGCGCGCACAGAGTTACGTCAAGGACGACAAGTTCTATTTGTGAACTTTCATTCACAGAATGGAAATCGTTCTCCATCTGTTCTATTAAACAGAAACATTAGTGACTGTTGCCCCCAGGCTGTGTGTTTCTCTGTGCTTCACAGATGGCTTTTTGGTGCAGTCTGTTTGGACTGGGCACACACATCCAGCTTTTGGGGAGGAGGGAAGCACCAAAATTGATCAGTTTTTATTCCCTTAAATAGAGAAAAAGAAATCAGGCAGTATTGAGTATCAGAGATCTTTGATTCTCCCTCCAAATGGGTCCAGTAACTGTGTTTGGTTTGCATTTGGTGTCACCATCCCTGGAGGCGTTTAAGGAACGAGTGGACGCGGCACTTAGGGATGTGGTCTAGCAGTTAGACACTAGGATAAAGGTTGGACTCGATGACCCTGGAGGTCCTTCCCAGCCGTGATGATTCTGTGATTCTGTGATTTTTTTGCCTAGTGCAGATGTTTATTCTGTAGAGCAGGAAGTTCTAGCGCTGTGTGTGTTCATAGCAGTTGTCAGAGACACATGAATTCCCTGCATATACTCCCCAAACGCTGCTCTAGATTTAAATCAGATGGAAGTTCATCTTGGTTTCACCATTACTTAACATCTGCCCTTTCTGATCCACCATGCAGAAGTGTTCTGGAGGGAAACAGGTGCAATCCAAACAGCAAATAGTGAGGAAAAAGAGATGAAATGAAGGAACGTTTGATTTAGTACACGGCTTACTGTCAAAAGGGACCCTCATCACTTCTAAACCACTTCTGAAGACAATATATTTTAGAGTTAAGGTCTCTAATGGAAAACCAGCTAAACCCTCAAAGGTTTGCATAACAAAAAGCTGTTATTCCTGAACTTAATGGGGTTGTAAACCTTTGAAAATTGAATTAGACTAAAATTGGAACAAACCAGCACAAGTGTGATTTTCTTAGTCTGGATTGATTCTCTTCTTCTCTGATCGTAACCCAGTTTGCGTGGCTCCACCTGTAGCATCATTCATCACGTTTCCCTATACTGAAAAAAAGATAGAAAAGCATAAAACAGAGAGAAGACTTTTTTTTCCTAACTGAAAAATAAATGTTCATATCCAAGAAGTGGATTGATGGCTCTGGTCCAATAGGTTGTTTGTCTTCCAAGGTGAGAAGGTCTCTAACTCCTGAGAGGTAATTACAGGAATAACGTGATAGATGCACTGTCAGGAAGCTGTGCTGTTCATGCTGAGATGGAAGATCTCAGACAAGCGAGCTGTCACTGCCTGTTGTTGTTCATGAAGATAAATATCAGCCTGGAGCTGCCGTGATTTACTCTGGGTTTTTATAATGATCTGTCACACTGTTTTTTCTCCTGCTCCTTCATCAAAGACACCCATCCAATCTGATGTTGGACAGACTGAGTGGAAAGATCCTGCATATCGACTTTGGGGACTGTTTTGAGGTAAAATGTTGGCTTTGAACATGTTCTGTGGTATTTCACACTTTTTGATGGAACAGAAAGGGGTCTGTAAGCCAGGTCAAACTGACCTTGGGGTGTGATCCTGGGCAAAGCCCTCTGGCTCTCTTTTGGGCTTCACTTTAAATAGTGAGGATGGGAAGAACAGATACTTCCTCTCAGAGGGTGTCCTGGGGATTAGCTAACTACTGAGAGAAGCAAAGAATCACTTGTCCATGAATCTCTTGTGGCAATTTAAGCTGCTGATGGGCAGTCTGTGGTAGCTGATACTGACAACTAGGCACCTGTGAGTTGTCCGTCGGTGTAACCCGCTTCATTATCTAGGTTTTCCCAAAAAATTGTGGGAACCGAGGAACATAAAGCTGGGACATTACTTCCTCTTTGAAACACAGCCTTCAAGGTTACAGCAAGAAAAAAACCCCGTGGTTATTAACAAATAACAGATTAGCTGTTACGTTACTAAGTCCATCCTCATTTGTTTAGGTTGCGATGACGAGAGAGAAGTTCCCTGAGAAGATTCCGTTTAGGTTAACAAGGATGCTGACGAACGCTATGGAGGTAGGCAGCCCCTTTTAAATACAAAGGGCATTGTTCCTAGGGAAAGTGACACCAGTTTCTCAGGTTTTCCTGTTGTGGCTAAACCTCTCCACTCCTGTAAGAGCCAAAGGTATTCGTTTTCACCTGCATTTTCTCTAAGTTAAAAGTATCTCTAAGTTAAAGTCCTGCTCTGGCAGGGGGATTGGATCTTTCAAGGTCCCTTCCAGTCCCTAATGTTCAGTGATTCTGTGATCTCACGATCTCTGCAGAACATCACAGTTGAAAGCTTGTTTTTCATTGATGCAAAAAACCTCCCATTTCATGGAATCGTATCGTAGAATGGTTTGCATTGGAAGGGACCTTAAAGATCGTATAGTTCCACCTCCCCTGCCACGGGCAGGGACAGCTTCATCAGACCAGGTTGCTCAAGGCCCGAATTTAAGGAAGGTCGATTTCTTAGACCTTTAGTTTCCTCATTTCAGTTACCTATTTGTATCAGCCAAGCAGAGCCAATGCCACGGTGCTTCACCCAGTTGGTCCTGGTGGCAGAAGAGAGCCGCTTCATTTGTAACGAACGTTGATCTTGTTCTCCTAACGAGCGAAACACAGCGAACTCCGGTTCCAGGCATTAGCTCGCTGAACGTTCAAACGGTGACCAAAGCAGCACTGTTGATTCGCTTTCTTCTCTTCTGAAGGTGACTGGCCTCGATGGCAATTACAGAATCACCTGTCACACGGTGATGGAAGTCCTGCGCGAGCATAAGGACAGTGTCATGGCTGTGCTTGAAGCCTTTGTGTACGATCCGTTACTGAACTGGAGGCTGATGGACAGTAAGTGAGCTGCTGGAGGATGTCCAGCATGGAGCTGTGAGGATGATGAAGGGAGTGGAGCACCTCCCTTATGAGCAAAGACTGAGGGAGCTGGGGCTCTTTAGTTTGGAGGAGACTGAGGGGTGACCTTGTTAATGTCTATAAATATGTGAAGGGTGGGTGTCAGGAGGATGGAGCCAGGC
>JAOXOE010032362.1:0-11086 GCA_028565055.1 Phoeniculus purpureus
AAACTGGGTGGGTTTATATTGGACATCAGGAAAAAATTCTTCACAGAGGGAGTGGCACTGGAATGGGGTGCTCAGGGTGGTGGTTGAGTCACCATCCTTGAATGAGTTTAAAAGACACTTAGATGTAGTGTTGGAGGATCTGGTTTACAGGTGAACTTGTAGGAGTAAGTGAAAGAGTGGGATAGGTGGTTGAACTTAATGATACCAAGGGTCTTTTCCAACCTGAACGATTCTGTGCTTCACAGAACTTTTGCTTGCCTGTTCTGAGTCTTAAGCAATTAATGTAATTCAAGATAAGTCTGTGACTGAATCAAAATTAAATACTTTTTTCTTTCTTTTTTTGTAAACTGCTTGCTCTTTAAAATTTCACTTAGAATTTTTCTGTTGAGAGTATTTAAAGTAGAAAATTACCCAAATTTTCAAATGTATAGATTTGTGCTTTCATGAAGAAAAAAAAGGTGCATTTTGCTTTAAGAGGACCCCCCCCGCCATGAACCTGTTCTTGGGGAAGTGAACTAGGTGACACTATGAAAGAGGGTTTCTAGTTTAGCCTTGCTACTTTCACTGGAGGTTTTGCCCCAGCACACCGGCACGGAGCTCTAACTTCCTCCCAGCCCCAGCTTCCAGGTGCAGAGGGGGAAGACAGGATGGAGGGGACACGGTGGCTTGCTGTGGCTCCACTCCCCCCGCTGGAGACAGTGGCAGCATGGTGGCCCTGCTGTCCTGGGCCCCAACTCTGGCTCAGGTATGCAGCCCGAGAGAATGGGCCCTGGCCCAGTCCTGGCCCCAGCTCTGGCCCAGCCTGGCTCTGACCTGGCCCATCTCCAAGCTGGCACCATGGGCCAGAGAAGCAAGAACTTAGTGCACATCATCCACCCCGCATGGGGCAACATCCAGTGACCCATGGTGAGCTTAAGAATACCCCCCTTTCCCCATCATGTGGTTGGTCGCCATCTTGAGCTCTGCACGTGGCCAGGGCCACGCGGCCATCTTTGAGCTACTGATCAACAGGGAGAGAGACTGTTTGTCATGTCTGCGACTGAGAAAAGCTGGGGATGCTCAAGTATTGGGGAAAGAAAGAGCCTCAGGAAAGGCATCTGAGAATTCCTTTGTGCTTAGCTAAACTGTCTGTTCTGAAGGAAGCAAAAGGACTCAAGAATCCTTAGACGTTGGGCAAGGAACAGAGACTGGGTTCTTTTTGAAAGCATGTCTCCTGTATGGAGGAATGCAGTTACAGGTGCTGAGGAATTAAGCCTGTCCAATCAGCGTTTTGCTGGAGAATTCTTCAGCGTAGAATTGAAGAGTTCGCCAGTCTGGATGGCCAAAGGTCACATGGTGGGGGGGCCTGGAGGGTCTCTCCTATTGAATAGAATAGAGGATGGTTGTACCCCTCTCTTTTTAACCTTTATTGGTAGCTTTTTGTTTATTCACAAAATCCCTAAGAAGCAGTCTCCATAGTTTACCTTAAACTCACAAAACTTAAGAGATCGTAATGTACACTATTATATTGTTAATTATTTTTAAAGAACATCTAAGTCAGTTTCCCATTAATTTCAATCAATTACTCTGATTCCGGTGCTTTTTCATAAAAGTGGAAGAATGGAATTCCTCAGCGATACCTTGCATGCATTGTGAACAAAACTATTTCTTTTGTCCTGTGCACCTGCACAGAATGGTAGGGGCAGAAGGGACGCGTTCTGGCCCACACTTTGCAGGAGGGTTGAAGGAAAGTATGACAAAATGTAAAAACATTTTTACCCTCCAACAGTATTTCGGTGGTACATTTCTGTATAGCTGGAGGTTATTAGCATGATTTCTTCAGATGCTAAATAGCTGTTTTCCCAAATCGCATGTGTGATTGGCCTGGTCAGCTTTGCAGCAATAGACTCCTTTTCTGCTGTGGTGGAAGGCGCAGAGATGTTACTTTGCCTTCTGATGTGTCACTAGGTCCACTAACAAGCATAGCAAACAGCCCATGGAGAGGGAAGTTCCAGGTGGATTTGAGAAGCCCACACGAGTGCTTGAGTATCTCTAAAGAGGCAGAACTTTGTTTTTGAGATAGAAATGTTTCAAACAGAGGAACATTTGAAGCCTTATTTATCTCTCAGAGACATAGTCCTTCTCAAAAGTCACTGGATTAAATTGTTATCTTGTGTTGGTAGCATCACATACCAAGAGTTTGTTTTATGTTTTTTAATAGGAAAGCCAAATCCATCATGCTTGACAAAAGCATTAAGATCTCATCAGTGCAGCTAAAATGCATTTATACATTATATATACAAAAAAGGTAATAAAATCTTAGTTTTGAGACTGTGAATTTCCACCCTTCCACCCCCACCCCCAAAATGCCACGCCATTACACTGTTAGCGGTGCACTTACGTAGGCACAGTTTCTGAAGTTAATGCCTTGTAATATCTTGAAGTACAAAAAAATATAATTACTTTGTTTGGGGTCCACTTGAGTCAGTTTTACAGGTCGTTTACCGCTTTAGGAACAACTTAATCCACAGCCCCACTGAACAGCTGTACTCTGCTGGAGGAATCTTTACTTGCTTCAATAAAGAATCAGGGCCAAAAGATGCTCTAATTGATTAAGACACACACACACACACACCTCAGTTTGTAGATTAGACTGATGTCAGTAAAGATGTTCATTACCACAGATGGTATAATTTTTCTTTCTCTGGGTTTTAACTGGGCTCATACATGTTAATGTTTGTGAGACAGTGAATGAACTCTCTCCTAATATAGACTCTTGTACTTTTGCCAGGTACCAATGTACTTGTAATTCAGTAAGTGTATTGCTAAGCAGTGCGGTATGGCTGCTGCTAGCATTAACCCCAGAATTCATATGCAATATGTCTGTAGCAACCCAGCTGAAGCCCATATGGGAAACATTAGCATTATTATACAACTGCTGGATTTTTCAAAGCTTTCAAGGAGAGAAATTTTACAGAATTGGTTTATGTTTATTGTATATGTGCAAGATTAACTTCACAATGCTTCACAGTTAGTCATTCCATCATTTATGTGGCCTTACGGGCATCCCTTGTTCAGGCCAGTGCTCCCAGGTTTTCTTCTGCAGGTCTGAGATTATTATGCTTCTTTTCTGAGACACTTATCCACTTTATTTTGGGCTTCTTGTTGCAAAGATTTCTTTTCTATACAAGATATTCTAACATCGTTCTGTCAGGACAATTTCCTAGCCTTGTCCAGTAAACCTGGACAACCAAAGCATTTCTATTCCCAATAAGCCCTGTCTTCAATCTTCATTCTGTGGTTTCTTCCTCTGTTAATGGGAAGGGGTCTCTGGTGTCAGTTATATGTGTTTCCTTCTTGCTTCCTTGACTCTCGGCCCATTGAGTGGTTTTCACCTTCAGTTTTTTTGCAATCTTTCAACTTGTTTTACTGGATTTTCTTCCAGTAAATTTAAACCCCTGCCAGGAGATTGCTTTTCTGTAGTTGATTTTTCTGCGAAAGCTGTAATTGTCCATTGACTTAGAGTCCTGTTGACCACATGTACGAGATTACTCCTCTGAGAAAGAGGGTTCAAAAACATACCCTTAATCCAATGTGTTAGGGCAGCCCAGAGGCCAACTGTGTCCAAATACGTGTCACCACTAGGTCAAAAGAGGTGATTCTCCCCCTGTACTCTGCTTCTGTGAGACCTTACCTGAAGTACTGCATCCAGTTCTGGAGCCCTCAATACAGGATGGACATGGAACTGTTGGAGTGAGTCCAGAGGAGGGCTACAAGGATGATGTGAAGACAGGCTGAGGGAATTGGGGCTGTTCAGAAAAGAAGGTTCTGAAGGGATGATAGAGCAGCCTTCCAGTACCTGAAAGGGGCCTACAGGAAAGCTGGTGAGGGACTTTTTAGGAAGGACTCTAGTGATAGGACAAGGGGGAGTGGTTTAAAATTAAAAGAGGTTTAGACTGGGTTTTAGGAATAAATTCCTAAATGTGAGTGAGGTGAGCCACTGGAACAAGTTGCTCAGACAAGCCTCCTTCCTGGAGGTTGTTAAGGCCAGGTTGGATGGTGCTCTGGGCAATGTGATCTAGTGAGAGGTGTTCCTACATGTGGCATCGAGATTGGAATTAGATGATCTCTAAGGCTCCTTCCAACCTAAGCCAATTTAGGATTCTATGATTAAAGCCTATCTTTGCAGACACTTGAAATACGAAGAGTCCACTTTCCATCACTGTGTTACCCATGCCTTGTTGCTTTCAGGGAATTAAAGGAGTGTTAGTGAAAAATCTGTCTGCATATTCAAGTGGTATATTTGGTAAAAACACCCAAACAAACTTGAAATGTACTAGGGCACTGTTACAGCAGATTTAAGAAAGTAAGCTATTTGGTGATGTTTGTGTGGCACTTTGCATAATGAGTATTTGTGCCAGTATTTCTGCCACTGCTTCTTGGAGACCTGCTATTGACCGCTGACAAATTCAGTATGTTGCTAGACATGGCACTGGTACCATAATTATATTTTTTACTTTTGTGTGAAAAAGATTCCTGGTCTTCACTGTTCAAAGGCATATACTTTTGAATGACTACCTTGACAATGGCCAAAGAGAAGTGGTGGCTGAGAGGTTCAGGTTAACAGCTGTGACCTGTTACAGAAGTACAGTCTCTGTGTACAGAGAGTTTTGAAGGAAGAGATTAATATAAATTATGTCTTCAAAACTTATTCATAGATTTTGTAGCTGAAAGGAATAAAATAGACTCTATGGGATTTTAATGAACTCCTGTGGAAGAATAAAGTAGCTACAATGTGAATCTGAAGAACTGCATGTTGCATGGCAAATGTCACCCAGCAGGTGATTTGCGGCTGATTAACAAATATGCTGTGTGGGTGGAATGTTTTTAGTCAAAAAAGGCTTTAATTTTCACTTTCTGATACCATTAGTTGACTCCTATTTTATGGTTGGTTAGTTAGAAGACATGTATTCTGATGTAGTTTATAAAATTTGAGTCTGTGAGGGTGGAAAAGGTATACCCAGACTTTGCCTAATCCATTCCAGATGGACAAAATGTGTTCAAAATATGTTGTATTTAATACCAAATCCAGAAGAGTGACCAGTATCAAGGAGACTTGCATGCTCTGACTGGAGACTTCAAGTCTGAAAGCAGCTTTCTTGTTCTAATTTCTTTTTTGGAAGATAGAAATACTTGATACTGAGTAAAAAACCAAGTCATATTCTCCCATCTCAATTGAAGATAGAAATTCTGAGTGTAATTCCACAAACACCATTTAAGATGTGCTCCTGAATTGAACTGGTTACACACATGATTTCCTGAAGTGGAAAACTTGAGAACATCTACCAGTACACAGTGTGGGCAGTACAACTCCTTACTAAATGAGGCAATGAATCTTTAGTAATTAAAAATGGATTATGGTAAATCCATAAAATATCAAACTATGTTTGCTGTTGATACTAATGGTAGCTGTGACTTACAAATAAAGCTTTTCCTTTTACACAGTGCACTTACTACAAAAGGAAAACATCAATGAGAAATACTTTCTATTTTTTTCCCATTTTTTTTTCTCCAGGCATTTACCTTCTGAGTTGCACAAAGGGTCATAAAACTATTCAAATGATAGATTTTCCAGGAAATGTTTGGTGGTAATATTTCGGGATATCTGTTAGAATACTCACTTACTGCTTGGCCATGTATCTAAGGAATGGCTTTCTAGCAGTTTGAAATGTCTTTTCTATAAAGAACATAGACTTGTTTAAAAATCTCTTTTAGTTTTTCCTAGTTGTCTCAGTAGAATCCTAACATTCTTCTCTTTTTTTTTCCCCCTGCTTTCTCCTCTCTGCATCTATTGCTGAAGTACAGTATCAGGGCTGTTGATTGTTTTCACAACTTATAAAGACTGGCAGAATAATACATATACAAGTGAGTAGCTGTGCTCTTCATTCTTAATCCAGAAAAACTTACTCAACAACTTCTACCCTGGATTTTCACCAGTTTTAGGTTTTGTCTATGATTTGTTGCATAAATTCTGCCTTTCACCACACATGAATATATACTGCATTTTCATGTTTTCTTCGCATTTTAAACATCGGTCTTGACTGTTTAGCTCAACTTTATATATAGCTGTATTTTATTAGATTTCTTATGTATAAGAATCTATTAAAAGCACATGCTTTAATTAGGACACAGGTTGTGAATTAATTCTTTTAGTGGCAACATCACACATTTTAATTTTAGCATTTCCCAATTCTTCATTTTCTGTTAGTTTACACCAATCAGTCCTAACAAAGGATATGATTATTTATGTGTTGAGGTCAATGGCAGCATGCCCATTATTTCAATGGGAACTGGACAAGATCTCAAATTGAGTTCATGGCTTATTCATTTTAACTACACAAGTAGTCGTGTAAAACCTGAACACTTTACTCCATGCTACTTAATAACTTTCTGAAATATTTTGCAACTTCAAAATGTGGATTAGTGAAGTTGAGTACATGAGTGCCTTAACGTTTTTAAATTAGGGATGGTATTTTCTTTGAAGTTGTACCCATTCACTGCTTTTGTGAACACCCACTATGCATAGAGGTAGATAAATTCCTACCTAATCTTTAAGTGTATTCAGTGTGTTAAAAATTACAACTACAATATTATTAGCATTGCTTTCAGGTCAATAACTTTATCTTTCTTTAGTTTTTACAGTTTTTTTTCTTCTTGCTTGTTTGCTTGCTTTACATATCTGCCAATTGTCCAGCCAAAGATCAGGTGTGAGTTGGCAGGAGCAGAGGGTACTATAGATTTATCACAAACAAACAAATGAGCACCTTCCAATACCTGAAAGGTGTCTGTCAGAAGACTGAGGAAGAACTGTTCAATAGGGCATGGAATGATAGGGTGTAGGGTAATAGATTTAGGCTGGAAAACAATTGGTTAGGTTCCTTGGTACAAGGGTGGTGGATCACTGGAGCAGTGTGCCTAGAAAGCTAGTTGAGACCACATCCCTGGAGACATTCAAGGACAGTCTTGATGGGGTTTTGGGAAATCTGGTCTAGTTAGAGATGTCACTGCTTGTTGGAGGGGCATTGGACTAGATCGAACCTATGAGTCTACATCTACATTGCAATTCATGTCTGCAGCTGTAACATTTCAGTTTCACTTCTATAATGTATGATGAAATATACCTTAAAAGAGTGTTTCAAATTCTGACCGAACAGGATAATGGAGGCAAGTAAATATCCAGAGTAAAAATTCCATCCTTGAATATTTTGTAATTGCCGTACTTGCCAGATTACATGTGCCTAGTTAATTCTGACGTCAGATTTGGTAAACAACAGGTAAAATATTGCTCTAAATTTAAATGAAATAAAACTCTTTTGTTTTCAACTCAAATGAAAACATTTTAATGAATTAAATGAAGAAAATAAGAAATAACATTTCTTTACAAATATGTGGCATATTCAGAATTAAATTACCACCTGTGGTGCATTCTCGGTTATTTTCTTAATTGACACCTCTATTTTTCTAAAGATACATGTTTCACAGTCCTTCCTGTGTGAAGTAAATACTGGAAAATGCAGTTGCTGAAATACAAACAGTGAGAACTAACTGAAATTCTAGTCAAACTGTTTATTTTGTGACAGTGTGTGAAGGAATGTGGGACTGGCTAACTTTAAAAAATTAAGTATGAAATTACACATTTAATGACTAGCAAGTATGGTGCAGATTTTCTCTTTCATGCTCTGTATTCTAGTTCTTCCTGCTGTTGTTGGTTTTCTGTTGCTGCCACATTGAGGTGTTATCAGCAAGTGGAACTTCAGCACACGGCAAATTTTACGCAGGATACGAATACAGAATTTGCTCAGTATAAGCAGCAATTCCTGCTTTTTAGTGATTTGTCTTATTTCTAGACTTGAAACCCTTCGTATTTCTGATGATTTGGTCTTTGCTAGCTGTATTTCTAGTGACTAAGCTGATACAGGCCAGCAATTAGAGCATTATCAGTAGCATGAACATAAACATGTAGTCTAAGAAAGGTATTTGATCATGCAGCGTTAAAAGAGATCATACACACATGCACTTATACAAAATTCTAGACACTCTTTTTTTGAACTTCCAATATACTTACAACTCTTTATAGTATTTCAGAGCTATACTGAAGTAGTTCACAAACACTGTGAAGACAGCCAAAAGCTGTTGCATATGCATGGACAGGGCTTGCCATAGTGGATACTAGTGGAGATATCATGGTGATGGCACCTCAGACTAATAAATCGAATCAAGAATTTGTGTGCCCTTGTTATAAGTTTGAGTAGTGGCTCATCACAGGTAGTACTCTCAGTCAAGCAATTTTGTATGGTTTGGTGAATCAAAATACTAGTTTCTCAATACTGATAGATGCACTAATATTTGATGCTTTGTCACAGTATTGTATGCAGGTTCTTTGTACTTAGTGTTTAATTTCTTTTTGTCTTCTGCATTTTGTAACTATTAGATGGCAAGAGAGAAGTGGTTTTCAGTTATAAGTATTGCTGAACTAGATTTGGACAATGGTCAGATCAGTGTCAACTATCACAAACAGAAGAATACTTATATTTTATTATATTTGTAATGTTTTATGAAGTTTTACGAAATTCAACAAATTCTAAAATTATTAGGCATGTGCATCCCTTGTTTTCACAAGTGTTGCCCTATATAGTTTGGATTATGTGTTCCAGCAATGTGGTAATTAATGACAAGGTTTTGAGAACACATCACTACAGTGAATTTTCTCAATACTGTTTTTAATGATCAATTATTATTTTGGATGGGTTTTAAGGACCTGATTTCTACCTTGAAAATAGCTTGCTCAGTGTGCAGCACTCACTTTTGTGTATGAAGCAAGTAATCTCCTGCAAAGACCAGTCTTAACTAGCTAAAAACCACCTAACTCTAAAAAGATTGTCTTTGGTCACCTCTGCATCTTCTTACCTGCTTTTCATCATGCCTGGAGGATGATTTGACCAGAAGATCTTCTGTACCACCTTCTTCTCTGTTTCTTCTTTATTGTTCTCTATTTCTTCTCTGTTTTGCCTACAGTTGGTCCCTTCTAACTGAGATGTTGTGTACTATTCTTCATGGTTTAGAAACGCCTTCAGTTGAAACAATTTATTCAGGCAACTGCTGAATATACCAAGTGTTTTAAGGTAAAAGGAAGTAGTGGTGAATTGCATTCTTTCAGAGAGGGGGGAAGTATTACTTTTCAGTTTGCATTTGCGTGCCTGCAGATTAAGATTTCCTTTAGTACTCTTTATATCACAGTAAATTGGATTTTTTTGGTGGTTACATGAGTGAAAAATACTGCATTCTAACTGCTGCAAAGTCACTACTTGTTAAATGTAGCAGTTTTATTTCAATACATTTGATCTTTTTTATGTGTGACACAGAAATTACAGTTGTTCTGACCATTAAAAAAATCCAAACCGTAATCTAAAAATATTTATTCGTACAGGATCAGACACACTATACAGTTGGTCTTTGGCTGTCGAAGATTCTTGTCTTCCTCAGCCTCATAGAAAAGACCTTTCTATTATGAGAATAAAATATGATTTTACCTTCCATTGCCGATGGCCTCTATACATTTAACTTCTCTTTAAATGGTTCTGTTTAGTGAGTTATCAGGAAGAGTGTTTACTATCAGGTATAGTCCACTATTTGATTTATAACTCTCATGTTCATGCCAAGAACCTTAAATACTAACCTTGATCTGCACTAGGATTAAAAAATCCAACCCTGCAAAAATATAAAACACTGAACGATTTGGGCCATACAGAAGGCAGAGTACTTCTTCCTGTTTACGGGTGATAACACCTAGATGTACTGTATGGCAGTGAGGGGAAGGACCATGTATGTGTTTGCTTGTGTGGAGAGCAACACAAAGCATCTTTCCCTTTCCACACTTTAAATCAAACAAATAAATAAACTCCTTCAGATTCACTGGAACACCAGATTGTAACTTTAAAAAGCTGCAGCATTTAGAACCTCTTTTGCAGTGTCGTGTTGTTATTTTAAAAAGTAATTTCTTTTGACATAGCTTGATTTTTTTTTCTTGCCTTGCTGATGTGGTGACTTTAGTTCAAGTCATATTACTTTTGAAGAACTAAGAAGAGAAAGAAGAATGCCAATGGTATTTTCTTTAAGCCTGGAAAATTACTTCTACTGCTTCAATGATCTATCTTTCAGCTATGCCATCTGGTGAAGGTCACTGTTAGGGATCCACTTACATGTTGCAATTGATGTGCACCATAAACTTTTCCATTATCCTCGCGGTTGAGATGCATCCTCTGCATCCCAGCTGCATGTTGAAGAGATTATTCTTCATACAGATCTTGAACCACTTGTTCACCAAGTGTCTGATGCAGCTGTATGGAAGTATTTCTGTGAGGTAGTCTGAAGTAATGTTTTGGGGGACTAGCACAGCTGTCTTTTAGTGTCCTGTTTCTACAATCACCTGACCTCTACAAATAGAATGCTCTATTGTTAAAGAGTTATTTAGAATCACAGACCCAAAGTAGTGTAAAGTAAATGTGTACTTTAGAAATTCTAAGACAATAATAATATAGTAAGTAGTACTTGAATGACTTCCAAAGATATTTCTCACCTCACATATCTATATGTCTGTATGTTTATATGTCAATATGTCTATCTATCTATATATCCATGTATATCAGGCTAACAAAGCTGAAGCATTCATTAAGGCCCTTTGACTGAGAGTTTAGTTCCTGTGCTACCCTGTAGTCTTGTGGAAGATCTGGCTGCTCAGCTGTAAAGTATTTTTGTAATTTAAAATGTGTTCTATCTCCATTTTTTTTATTTTGTACACAGTTGTAAGTTTATTTGGTGTTTGTAAATGGCAAGTATGTGATGGAATTTATCAGACTGTGTTTTCGGAGACAAGACACTTCAATAATAGGTTTGAGATAAGCTGTCTTACTGTGTTAGCTATGATCTAGCTTCTAGATCATAGAATCATAGAATCATAGAATCATAGAATCATTAGGGATTGGAAGGGACCTCGAAAGATCATCTAGTCCAATCTGCCTGCCACAGCAGGATCACCTAGACCAAGTCA
>JAOXOE010032363.1:0-11085 GCA_028565055.1 Phoeniculus purpureus
TGGAGTCTCCTTCTCTGGAGACATTTCAAACCCACCTGGCCATGTTCCTGTGTGACTGGATCTAGGGGATCCTGCTGCGGCAGGGGTATTGGACTGGCTGATCTTTGGAGGTCCCTTCCAGTCCCTAATGTTCTGTGATGCTGTGACTCCTGCGGAGAACAGAGCTGCTATGGAGACAGCAGCGAGGAGAAGGGGCTGCTGCTCCTCCAGCCCCACCGGCTGCCACGACCCGCTCAGCCCCCTGGGCACTGCCCAGCTCGAGGTGCACACACGGCCGGCTGCAGCATCTCAAGTGAAGGTGGAAACCCCCGTGGGGTCAGCGCGATGCTGGGCGGGCGCTGGGGGCAGGATGCAGAGGATGGGCCACCCCACAGGGATATTCTAACAGCACCCCCCAGCTCCCCACTAATAAGTTGAGTCACTATTTTTAGTGCCTTTGATTAGGATAATAAGCGGCTGCTGACTGACAGCTCCTCAAGGCTCTGAATGGTTTGTAATTTGTACTCGCAGTAATTGCACAGCGGGGAGGAGGTGGGGGAAGCTGCAGCCCCAACTCCAGGCTGCAGCACATACAAATAAGGCTGCGCCGTGGGCACCCGGGGTGCCCGTCTCCCCCGGCATGCTGTGCCACTGGGGCTTCCACATGCAGACACTGCGAGGCCACAGCTCTAAGGGGGGGCGGGTCACTCCTGGCCCAAAAAGCCACTTGGGAAACCCAGACACCACTCAGAGAGGTGCGAGGGGAACGGACGGGCTCTCCTCGGATGGCTGCCAGGATGATGGGGGCACCGCTCGGAGCCGCGGGTATCGGGTGGCTGGAGGTGGCTGCTGTGGCACAGCCCTTGCTGTTGGCTGCAGAGCGGTGATTCTAGCCAGAGCATCACCCGCCAGGCTCGGGCACTGCCTGTGCTGCTGGGTTCTGCAGGCAGGGTCTCTCCAGCTCCGCTATCTCCCCTCTAGTCAGCAGATGGGCTGAGGGTGCCAGCGGCAAGAGGCCACCACCCCTGCTCTGCCCTCCCCGCCAGCAATTAAAAATGAAGCGCAGCCAGCTGCACAGCTCAGCTCCCATCTCATCACCACACGCTGCCAGGCAAGCGGCATCCCCGGCCTCCCCTGCCGGCACCGGGAACGCCCCACCTGCCCAGCATCCCGCTCCTCCGGCCCCACATCCCCGCCACCAACACCAGTGGGATGCAGGGAACGGCTCTGCCCTACCTGCCCACAGCAGAGATGCTCTTGGGGTCTGCCAGGTGTCGCCACCACTGTTGTCTGCTGCACCCAAGGATGCAGCGGCTGCGGTGAGGCCAGGCTGGGAGCGGGAAGGATCTTATCGCCTTCCCCAAGACACTAACAAAAGGCCCTGAGTGGGAGCAGACAAAACACGGCGGTGCCAGGCGGCAGCAGGAACCTTGGGGTTTCTCCCAGCGACGGGCTGGGACCCAACCCCAGACAAGCAGCCTTGGGGAGGGCGATGTCTCCGGCAGAGCCGGCTGCGTCCTTGGCGCTGCCGAGTGGGTGACGGGTGGCCCTGCTGGCACACGGGGTGTGTGCGGTGGGTGCGGGCAAAGGGTGGCCAGCGCGAGCCGAGCCACGTCTCTGGCTCCCAGAGCCCCGGCAAGATTAATAACAGCGACTGTCTCAGGCCAGACTGAAAAATGAAGCGTGCGGGACGGCGGGCGAGACAAAGCAGCCTGGTGGCACCCAGCCCACGGTGCCAGAGTGGTGACCCCGAACCCGTCCAGGGTTGCTGGGGTCTGGCCAGGTCCAGGCAGCAGCCCCCTTGAGGTTTGCCATTCAACCCCAATCCTGGGCCACAGGGCACTTCCTCGCAGGCAGCACAAGGAGGGGACAGCGGTGACCCCGATCGTGGCACTCAGACAGCAGGGTCCTTGCGTTGGCCACTGTGCCCGGGGCCACAAACCGCTGCTCGGGTGGTGCTGCCACAGCCACAGTAAGGTGGCACCCGAACACCAGCGCCCCAGCCTCCCACAGCATCCTCCTCACCCCATCCCCTGCTCTCTCCATCCCCACATCTGGGTCTGAAGTGCAGCCCCGGCCCCGCTCCCACAGCAGCTTCCCGCTTGGTCCCAGGGGACGCTGCTGAGGCTGTGCCTGTTCCCATGGACGAGCCCGGGCTGGGCCCCAGTAAAGGGCAGTGGAGTGACTGGTGCATTGGGGAAAGTCCTGCACTCAGCCCACTCCATCCCCCGATACACCAGGTCACCACATCCCCCATCCCCAGGGGAGACCTGCTTGGTGCAGGGGGAGAACCCAGAGGCAGGGATGGTGAAACATGGGGAGCGGCTCCTCTGGCCCCCCACAAACCAGGGTGTGATGCTGCAGATCCCTCCCTGCCTGTCTGACCCTACCAAGCTCCTGTCCCCAGCCCTAGGGACACCCCTTCTCACCCACTCAGATTCCTACAGCAAGGAAGGATGTGGAGATGCTCAATCCATCTCCAGGCTCCAATCTGGGGACCAGGGAAGCTGTGGGCAGTGCCCACCCCAGCTTCACCCCACAAATGCATGTCGAAGGCACCTGAGTGAGGGGCCCCCCCCAGCCCTCCCCTGGCTGCTGGAAAATGCTCCCAGAGGAGGGTGGAGGAGAGGGAGAGGGGAGGGCAGCGCCGTGGCCACACACTCCCCCCATGTACATCCCAGTCCCTCCCAACTGGTGCTGTCAAGTCCCGTTAAATTGAAAACCATCTTAATTAAAGCTCCCCAGCCTGAGCTGGCAGGGGCCAGCGGGTCACAGCCAGGGAAAGGAGGATTAAATCGACCGTCCAACCTCCCCTCCTGCACGTCGGGGGGAGAGTCACGGCCAGAGCAGCAACAACAGCCCTCCCACAGCCCCCCACGAAACGGGGAGTTTAAAGGACAAACCCCGAGAAGCCCAGAAGCAGGATCTTGTTTATCTGACTGGGAAACTGGGAACCAGTTTCGCCAGTCACACGCAGAGCCCGAGCGCCCACACTGCCACCGCCTTACTGGGGCGATGGGCAGCCAACAGCACCGGCTGCACACGGTGGCCCCTGCTGGCCCCCCTCCACCCTGGCACCCCAAAAGCAGGTGATGGCAAGGGCAGCCTCGTGATGGGCTCCCCACCAGCACCTCCTGTGTGGGGCTTGCAAGGAGCTTTGCTCACTGAGAACTTCCTCCAGGGCAGCTCCTGGCACCCCGTTCGCCAGCAGCACCCCATGGGCAGCCAGCGGTGCCCTGTCACCCCCTCTCACCCCAAACATCTGGGCTGCTGCAGTGCCACCAGCCCCTGATCCAAAGGAGAGGTCAGGGAGGAAACAGGAGTCAATGGAAGGCTCCTGGAGCCCCCTTTATCTGTCCTGGAGCACTTCAGGGCAGCCCTGGGACAGGCAGAGAGCAACCAGGTTCCGCATGCCCAGCCCGAGCCTGCTGCTTGCCCACAGAGAGGAAAGGGGAGCCACAGGGAAGTGGGGAGCCCCTCATTTCCGAGCCATCAGGTACCCCCCCAGCCCCTCAGCAAGGGCATCTCGGCCATGAGGTTGGAGAACCACCCCCTCTCCACATCCAGTGCAGAAGAGGGGCAGAAGGGATCTCCCACAGGAGATGCCCAGAGCTGGTCGGGCACTGGGCACTGAGCACTGGACCTGCTGGTGCTGGTCCAGGTTGAAGCAGGAACGACTCCCAGTGCTCCCAGCATTGCCACTATGAGCCTGCCCAGCCAGCTCCAGCTTTCTCAGAGCATGCAGAGACTTCAGGCTGTGATAACCTGAAGGCACCCTCTCCCCAGCAGGTGAAGAGGGCACTGCCCTCCTCCTGCCAGCTCCAGGAGAGGGCAACAGAGCTTTTCCAAGGGCACCAGTGCCTGTGGGACACCCAGCTGGGACAGGGCTAGGAGTCAGAGCTCCTGGCCACCAGCACTGCCTGGAGCCACAGGGTGGAGGTGATGCTTCTCCTCCAGCTCAGTGGGGGTCCAAGGCCCCCAAAACACCCACTTCAACACCACCTCCCCATCCCACAGCCACAAGCTCCCATCACCTACCTCCTCACTCCCTGGCTTCCCACGGCCCCACACACCAGGAGAAGCACTGGGACCAGGGTGACACAAGCCAGCCCCTCGAGGAGGAGGAGGATGAGGAGGAAGGAGGAGGATTCAGTTCCCCATTTGGCAGCCAGCCTCAGGCTCCAGGAAACAGCTCTGCTTCTGCTTTCGGGAAGGGGACAAGAGCCCTGGCTGCTCCCTGGGGATGGGTGCAGCACCCAGCTCAGCCCTGCTTGGCTCCAGGGGAAGGGGTTAACACGGCTCATGGTGCCTCAGAACTGTGCTGGCACCTATCTGTGGTCTGTGGCACCCAGCAGCACCCAGCAGCGGTGTCGCCCTAGGGTGAGGATGGGATGCAGGATCCCCAGGGCAGTGGGAGGAAGGGGTGAGGAAGAGCAGGAGGCAAGAAGAGCTCTAGATCTGAGCAAGTCACAACCACCCCTGGCCACACCAGCATCACTGCTGAAATACTTCCACTCTCAGAGAAACCAGCCAGGAGAGGAGAGGAGCTCCCCTGGCCCTCCAGGGATGGAGATGCAGCCCCACCAACCCTGCCAAGGGGTCCTGCTGGACCCTCATGGACAGAAACAGCCCAACAACCCTCCTGGGGTGGAGCAGGAGCTGAGACACTCACTGGCAGAGAAGGGAAAACGCAGGAGGGTGTTTGCCCCCTCAGCACAGACCCTGTGGGGTGCTGCGGGGACAGGACACACAGTGGGGTTCTCTGCGATGTGGGGAGCGGTGAGTGGGTATCAAGGAGAAACCAAGCAGAGGCCAAGGGTCTTCCTCACTGGTTTCCAACCCTTCCCACTCTGCAGAGCCCTGAACGATCAAGCAGGACCCCACAGAGCACATTCATGCTGATTTTCCTGGGGTCCTTCAGGACTCCAGGGCATCTGCTTGAACCAAAGCCACAGGCTCCAGGGCACTGCAGGGCCACCAGCCCCATCACAGGGGTCTGGAGGTGCACAGCTCCAATGCTGGGTGACCAGCATCAGCCCCCCCACACCAGCAACACCCCCCCGTCTCCTGCTCTCTCCCCCGTGGGGTCAGCCTGGGATGCTGGCGGTGGGGTCAGCTCCCCTGGCTGATGCAGCTGGTGGCAGAGCCCTGAGATGCGCTGGTCCCCACAGCCACTCCCATCCGCACCACCAAAACAAAGCATCTCGCTCTGGATGCGCCAGAGACAACAACCAGGGAGGGTCTTGGGGGGCAGCGAGGGAGAGCAGCCAGCGCTGGGTGGCACTTCCCACACCCGAAAAAGCTGGGTCAGGTTCTCCTGGGGATGCTCAGCGGCGCGAGAGGAGGTGCGCTGAGAGGTGCAGCCCCAGACTGCTGCAAACAGCCTGAGCAGAGGAAAAACAAAGAGAAACGCTGAGCTGGTGTCTTTTATCCCTGAGCCTCCTGCCAGGGAGAAGCGGGCTCTGCACACCTCCGGCTCCGCGCCTTCCGCGCCGGTGGGCAGTGGGGATGGGCTACGGGTGAGTGAATGGCATCAGCCTTGAGCTGCACCTGGACCCAGCACTGTCCCACGGCAGCTCATCCCATGGCAGCTCATCCCACCCTGAGCTGTGGCTGACACCTCCTTGTGCTTGGGGATGGGATGAAGGGACAAAGGGACCAAGGGCATCTCCTCTGTTTGCCATCACCTGCGGCTCAAGCGAGCTCCGGCACAGCCCGCTCGGACCACGGCAACCCCAAAGCACCACGGAGGGCTCAGATCAGTGTGTGGAGACACAACAGGCACCCATGGACCGGCTCATGCATCCAGGCAGGGGCAAGCAGCTCTCAGGCGCTGCTCTCCTTGCCCAGCCCCACCTGCACACAACTGGTTACACCACCCTGAGCCTTTCCATTCCCCCCACTTCCAAATCCACCCGTCCGTGATGTCAGAGCACCCTGGCCACAGTGGCTTCTGTAGCTGCAGACACATCCAGCTCTATCCCACGACCCGCTCCATGCCCAGCACAGCGGGGTGCTCACGGGCTGCTCCCCGCAGCCATGCTGAGGCTTCCCGACCCCTTCCCCAGCAGCACCAACACCCACCCCACAGGGGAACAGGGGAAGGGAAGGACCTGGCCGAGCAGAGAGCGACCGCTTTTGCTTCGCAGAACCCACCAAGCTCACACTTCGCTCCCAGGCAAATCCAGAGCCCGGGATGGCACCACCCAACCCCACTGCTGCACCAGCAGCAGCCTGGCAGCACCCCAAAACGACCCTACTGTGAGGGCTGGAGTTAGATGGGGAAGTCGGTGCCCAGTTAGAACCATCCAGGTTGGAAAAGCCCTTCTAGATCATCAAGTCCAACCTTCTGCCCGGCAACCCCCAAGCACTAACCCATCTCCTGAGACAAAAGCTGGTTGCAGGCTGGGGAGGAGACCCTCAGAACCACTGCTTGCGGGGCTGTGGGCTGAGTGGTGAGGAAGGTGATGGCACTTCACGGAGAGGAGATGATGTCTGCCCTGCCCGAGCCTTGCCCGTGGTGTCAGGCAGTGCAGCTGGGGCTGGCGAGGAGGGGAAACTGAGGCACGCACCAACCCCAACGGCGGCGGCAGCAGCAGCATCCCAGACATTCCTGGG
Source organism: Phoeniculus purpureus (assembly GCA_028565055.1). Lineage (NCBI taxonomy): Eukaryota > Metazoa > Chordata > Aves > Bucerotiformes > Phoeniculidae > Phoeniculus > Phoeniculus purpureus. The sequence goes on from JAOXOE010032363.1 coordinate 6,598, forward strand.
GGAAACGGAGGCGTGAAATGCTCCGGACCAGGTGGAGCAGCAAAAGCCAGACCCGGTGCTGCACCTCCACCCCTCAGGGCTCAAGTGTGCCCCAAGCTGACACAACCCCACCCACGGTGGAGGGGGCCACGAGCTTTTACCCCTCATCCCTCAGGGGTTTGGTGGCCCAAACACGGCCAGGAGCAGCCACATGGGGTGGCAGCAATTTTTGCAGCACAACCAAGTCTTCCTCCATCCCTCCACCCACCCGTCCCTAAGGCAGCGGGCTCGGGGCCAGCCGAAACGCCGTGGCCACAGGAGCGAGACCACAGCAGGTCACACATGGGACAAAGCTGGGGAGCTCGGGGCCGGCCCCTGAGCCCGGCAGTGTGGGGAAGGAAGCGCAGCACAGCCCCAGTCACAAGTGCCCATCTCCATGACGCGTGTGGGCAGCGGTGCTGACCCAGCAAAGCTCCGCCGTGCGCCCTACCAGTGCCCTCCCAGTGCTGCCCAAACCCCACCAGGGCGACAAGCTCACTACACTCGTTCCCCATTCCTTACATTTTTGCCTTAAACACCCAGCTGGTTCCACTCCCCAGACTCCTCCAGATGAGGCCACTGCTCCCCCAACGCCAGGCTACGGCTACTCCAGCTGCTGCACCCTCAGCAGGTCCCACCTGCTGCACCCTCAGCAGGTCCCACCTGCTGCACCCTCACCAGGTCCCATCTGCTGCACCCTCACCAGGTCCCACCTGCCACCGAGGAGCTCAGGCAGACTTTTTTAGGGTCTGAATGAAACCCAGTGACCCTCCTGCCCTCACCCAGCAGCTGATGCCCCGTGGCAGCCCCCAGACACCCTCCGCAGCGGCAAGGGCAGCCAGGAGATCCGTAGCCTGCAGGGGAACTCGGCTCAAGACGCAGATTCACAGGTCCTGGGTTCCTGGCCCAGGTTCAAACCACATTTGCTCCTGAAGTCTGTTTGAGGGCTTTCTTTGCCGAGCCTGCCCGTGCACAGGCATGTGCAGAGCCGCCAGCCAGCGCCGGGGTCGCCTGTGCCAACACGGGGCCAAGGTGGAAGCCGGGGTGCACCCGAGCACCGACCGCAGCCCACACTCACCTACCCACCACGCGCAGCCAATTAATTAGACTAATTTCTCCCCCCCCCCCCCCACTGCTCCTAAACACAGTTCTGGGCTGTTTAAAAGATGAAGAGCCAAAGGCACTGCTCCTTTTCTGAGATCCCCTTGAAAATACCCCAGTGACACCCCCCAGCATCTTCCGCTGGTGGGTGCAGACAAGCTGGATGCCCCAGGGGAGCCAGCCCACGGCACCCAGGACTGGGAACAGGGACAAGCCCAGGAACAGCCCCCGGTGAGGACGATTCTTTCCAGCCAGAGCATCGAGCTGCTCTCCAGGAACTGGGGTTCAAGGGACGTCTGCCCCACGGGACCGCGCTGAGGCTACTTCCCGCTGGCCGCGTGTCCGGGATGAGCTGCCCGAGCGCTGCGGAAGTTGAGTGCAGATGGGAAATTGCTCCCAGAGATAAAGCAACAAGTTGGAAACCGAGCTGCAGAAGAAGACGGTCCAGGAAACAATAGGCTTTCAGATAGGTCTTCCAGCTTCCCTCGGCGGTGCCAGGAGGCCGGCTGCCTTGTTCCAGCGATGCTGGGGGGCTTCCTCCCAGCCCTGGACACAGCAGGAGGAGGTGCAGGCTGTTTGCTCGCTCCTACCTTTTCTCTTTCAAGATGTGATCCTGCTCTGGCAGGGGGATTGGACTGGATGATCGTTTGAGGTCCCTTCCAATCCCTAATGCTCTGTGTGATCTGCAGGTTCCAGACCAGGTCCTTCAGGTCTCGTTAGATAAGAGCCTCAGCTCCGGGCTGACTTCAAAGGCCAGGCGTGATCCTGGCACCAGCAGCAGGGAGAGGCAGACAGGATTTAGGAGGTGCAGGAGTCCCATGGTCCATCCCCTCCTCACCTCAGTGAGCTCAGGGAAATGATGCTGCTTCCCAGGAGCTGCCCATCCCTGTCTCGGGATCACCAATGTCTCCTCCATGCCACCAAGGCAGCAAAAGAGCCTCTTGTCTCTGCAGCAGAGCAGCCACCACCAGAAACCTCCTTCCCGGGGCTGGAAAGGGCCCTTCTGCCCCTCCACCCCCCCTCACCTCCTAATCTCTGGTACCTCCATGATTTTTCCATCACTCTGGCACAAAGTCATTAAAGGGCAGAGCTATCGTTAGGGCATCTCCATCACACAGGGAGCACTGCAAGGCCAGTAACGATCGAGACAGGGAACATTGGACTTCCCTTAGATGCGGCTGCACCAGCCTGTAAATAACCCTGTCTCCAACAAAAAAAAAACCTCCCAAAGAATAAATGAAATAAATAAAAGCCCAGGAGGCTGCTCTGGGCAAAGGTACCAAGAGGGGGTGTTTGAAGCAGCTTCTGCCCTGCTGCTCCCAGGGAGGAACCAGGAACTGACCCTCGGTCTCTCAAGCAAAGGTGCCCTTCTCTGACAAAGGAGCATGAAGTAGCTAATGATTACAGACACCAGGAGGCTGCCCAGCAGCTTCAGGTCAGAGACACCCAACGGCCAAGGTTTCACTGCCGGCCAGAGCCTGGAGGCAGCATGAAGTGGCATGGAGCGGCTGGGTGAGCACTGGGCAGCCAGGATCAGCCCCTCCGGCTGTGAAGGTGCTGGGAACACAAAGGACGTGGCTTTGAAGGGCAAGATTGATGATGTCCCCGTGCACAGCGCCATCGTCACACCTCCCTGGAGAGCCCAGCCAGACCCCTGCCCTTGTTTGACCAACACCGTGTTGACCTGGCGGGTGCTGAGGGGAGGGGGGTCTCCAAGCCTGCCAGGAACAGCTTCCCGGCTGGACCTTGGGAAGGTTTGTCATGACTGGGTTCTCTCTAGTGGCAGTGGGTGTCTCCTTGTTTGAGAGCAGGGTGACAAAGCCCCCCCACCCCTGGCTGCCTCCTTCTGTCCACCTCCTCCTCTGGGGAGCAACAGCCAGGCAGGAGGAAAGAAGAAGAACCAAGTCTTTTGTTGCCACCTCCTTGCAGCCCAGTTTGCCAGGTACCTGCTGTCCTGTCCCTGGCCTCACTGCACAGTCAGGGCTGGCCCCAGGCAGCAGCTCACCCCAGCAACCCACCGGGGCTCTGTCATTCCCCTGTCTCCAGCTCCTAATGCCTGGGGGGGGGCTGGCCTGGGGTCTCCCCAGCTGCACAGAGCAGCCACTGCACGTCCCTTCCTTGGCATCACTCCTGGGGAACTGGGAGGCAGGCGAGACACTGGAGGGGACACAGGGCAGCACAACCCACTCCCTGTCACTACTTGTCACCTTCACTGCTGCTCAACAACACTGGGACCAGGACTGGGATCACCTCTCAGCCCCCCAGACTGAGCCGTGGCCACTGCACAGCAGCCACTGGGGCAAGAGCGGGCCGGAGCAGGGCAACCTGCTGTGCAGGGCTAGCAAATCGCGGGGAAATGCGGCAGATCCCCACTCACATCCAGAGGGTCTCGCAGAGGGCTGCGCAGCTCCCCGAGACAGACGACGCTCAGCACCAGGCAGGACCTCGCCAGGGTCAGCCCAGCGAGGTGCCACCCCCTCCAGCTCCTGCTGCCAGCACACACGGTCCCGGGCAGTGGGTGCCATCCCCGCACAGGTTGCCCCCACCGTGTCCGTCCCAAGCAGCATCAGGACACCCGAGCTGCTGGCCGGCTCCACCCGGGATAAAAAGCCCCATCCCGACCCCAGAGCAAACCCCACGATGCTCTTCCACGGCACCGGGGGTGTTGACACAGACAGTGGGGACCTGCCACTCGCGGTCACACACGGGGCTGCACCACGGGACCTTCCTGGCTGGATAAAACCTTTCAGGAGGCAACGCAGGGCTCTGCAGCCCCCCCCGCCCCAGGATCCGGAGCCGTCCAGCCCCGCCGGACACGGCTCTGCGGGGCCACCGGGGCTGCAGCGGAGCCCCGCAGTTCCCGGTGAGCGAACACGGCCAGGCAAGCGGATCAGGAGACATCAAAGCAGGGGGGGCGATGAATATTTCATGTCCTGGCCTACATAGAGCCCTGCTCTCCCCGCCCTGCGCTCCCGGGGGTCCCCCCGCAGCCCCTGATCACAACAAAGGGGAGTTGCGGGCCGGCGGAGCCGCTCCGACGGGCCCCCCCCGCCCCCCACCCCGACCGCTCCGCCGGACCATCAGCACCCCCGGCTGGGCCCGTATTGGCACCGCCAGACAGGGGCACCCCCTGCTAGACCCACGGCGGAGCCACCGGACCATGTGCGTCCAGCAATGGACCCCCCCCGAGACAGCCAAACCACGACCATCCCTGTCGGGACCCACGGAACTGCGGGCATCTGCTGCCCCACCGCAGCTCAGGGCATCCTCGGCCGGACCCACGACCTCCTGCCAAATCGCCCGCATCCCCGACTGGACCCACCACCGGCTCAGCCCACCGTGGGCATCCCCCCACCATGTGCAAGGGCT
>JAOXOE010032364.1:0-11083 GCA_028565055.1 Phoeniculus purpureus
CAGGAGGATGGAGCCAGGCTCTGCTCAGGGGCACCCAGTGATAGGACAAGGGGCAGTGGGTGTGAGCTGGAACAGAGCAGGTTCCACATCAATCTGAGAAGGAACTTCTTCCCATTGAGACTGACAGAGCCCTGGAAGGGACTGCCCAGGGGGTTTGTGGAGTCTCCTTCCCTGGAGATGTTTCAAATCCTCCTGGCCATGTTCCTGTGCGACTGGATCTCATGGATTCTGCTGTGGCAGGGGGATTGGACTGGATGATCTTTCCAGGTCCATTCCAATCCCTGATGTTCTGTGATTCTATGAACCTTCAAGAAAGATGGACAAGCCACATATTTTTCTCCACAGCTTTGTTCACCAGAAGCTGGTGAAGTAGAAACTGGAGAAGCAGCAGGTTAATAGTTGGAGAATAGTTTCACAGAATCACAGAACATTAGGCATTGGAAGGGACCTTGAAAGATCATCCAGTCCAACCCCCCTCCAACTTAACAGTTGGAGAAAACAAAATGCTATCCCTACAATGCTGACTGAATCCAAAGGTACCACAAGGTCCCCTTCGAGTGCTGAAGCTGCTCTAAGAGCAGACATTTGGATTAAAATAACTTTTGAAAAGATGTTTTTTGGTAAATGGAGAACACAGCTCAGCAGAGAGATGGGGAAGCCAGGGACTGTAACTGCAGCGGAACGGTCCTGCCTGGGTGGGTTGGGAGGATCAGCTGCGTGAGACGTGGAGCCAAGCAATGACGCAAGACTGGGAACTGTATAGGGACGGATCAGCAGCTGGAGGCCTCTGAGGCCAGGAGCTCACTACAGGTCCCTTGTGACCCGCCAAGCGCTCCTAAACAACTTCTGGATCATCCAGTGCTTCAGAGCCCTGTACTAACACTCACACTGTATGTGCAGATGTCTAGGGGCCAGGATGCACAGACCCTGCTGTGGTCTTCGGACTCCGCTGTGTGCTGGTAGCGTTCTGGACTGGCCCAAGGTGGAAGGAATCTCAGAGCTCATCTCCTCCACCCCTCTGCCATGGGCAGCAGCCTCGCAACCAGACTTGCTTACGCAAAGTCTCATCCAACCTGACCTTGAACATCTCCAGGGAGGGGGCAGCCGCAGCCTCTCCAGGCAATCGATTCCAGCGTTTCTCCACCCTGGCACTGAAGAACTTATTCCTAAGATCTAGTCTGAACCTCGCCTCCTTCAGTTTCAAACTATTTCCCCTTGTCCTGTCGCTGGATCCCCTTGGGAGAAGTCCCTCATCAGACTTCCTGGAGGTTCCCTTCAGGGACTGGAAGGTCACTATAAGGGTTCACCAGAGTCTTCCCTTCCTTTGGCTGAATAACCTCAGCACCCTCAGCGTGTCTTCAGAGCAAAGGTGCTCCAGCCCTTGGATCATCTCTGTGGCCTCCTCTGGACTCGTTCCAATGGTACAGCAACAACTTGCTCTCTGCCTCTGCTGCTGTCCCTGCTCTGAGAGAGCCAGTTTGACCCATCATTAAAGCCCAGGGGGCTACATGTGTGTGCTCCCCTCTGCTCCCTTCAGCCAGCAGCCACAGCAGACAGGTTTGACATGTTCCTGTGTGACTGGATCTAGGGGATCCTGCTGTGGCAGCGGGACTGGACTGGATGATCTTTTGAGGTCCCTTCTAATCCCTAATGATTCTGTGATTCTACGACTCAATCTTCCACCCCCATTAAGAAGAAATCATAAATAGGATCTGGAGTGTTGGCCGAGTGAGACAAAGTGTTCCCAGTGTGATCCAGCGGCAGCTCTTCCCTGGTTCCCCCCGTCTTCTCCAGTGCCGGGGATTAGCCGCGATGTTTGTGCCGACTGTAACTAGGACATAAAGCCCCACGGTTCATTTCTTCCCATTCAGCTCATTCTTTGCGGCGCAGACACTACAGGAGCCATTTAGGTTTTGGTGGGGAGGGGGGTTGGTTTTGTTTGCTCGGGTTTTCTCTTTTGTGAAGAGCAGGAGAAGGGGGTTTGAAGCTGAGAGCCGGGTGTGGGGCGGCAGAGGGGGAGAAGCAATCTGCTGGCAAAACTCTCAGCATCTCCTTTCGAACCTGAGCAACCTGCCTCCACCACCGATGAAAGGCGCCAGCGGCCACAGCTGATGCAGTGGCACCGTCGCTTTGAGAGCGTCGACGTGATCTATCCCCCACCCCGAGCGACGGCTTGTCAGGAGTAAAGTGATTTAAAGCGGCGAGTTCAACTTCCCATGTTCAACTTTAGGGCTTCTTTCTTCAGCAGACACAAGCACTCTCGGCCATTTCGCAGTCCTCACACGTAGCCACCTCAAAAACAAACTCCAACACCAGCCTTTAGGGTTGGGATTTTATCATAGGAGAGCAGCTTGAGGCAGGGTTTGACCCTAAAAGGAAGTGTTGAGGCAGGAGCTTGAGGTAAACATCGTTGCAGGTGATGTGATCCCTAATAATTCCCAACCAAGGACCTTTGTGTCTCCAGCAGATGAGATAAAACGAAGGGCATCTTCCATCCCCAACCACGTTGTGGGACACAAGGGTTTGTGCAGTAGGGGATGGAAGATGTGATTGTGGGACACAGGGTGTCCCAGATGGTTGTGGGACACGGGGTTTGTGCAGAAGGGGATGGAAGATGCCCTCAGTTGTATCGTACAATGACCTCAGTCTGTCTGGAGAAGGGTCTGTGAGGTAATGGCATCTGGAGTGTCTTCATGCAGGTGCAGTTTGCTTCGGGATGGAGAAACTTGCTCAATTCTTCAGTCAAAGGTTGAGCTTGATGAAGTTAAAAGTCTCTTCCAACCGAAGATCTTCTGTGGTTGGGTTAGAGATTGGACTTGATGATCTTAGAAGGCTCTTCCAACCAAAGATCTTCTGTGATTGGGCTGAAGGTTGGACTTGACGGTTTTGAAAGTCTCCTTCAACCAAAGATCTTCTGTGATTGGCTTAGAGGTTGGACTTAATGATCTTAAAAGCTTCTTCCAGCCAAAGATCTGTGGTTGGGTTGAAGGTTGGGTTTGATCTTAAAAGTCTCTTCCAACCGAAGATCTTCTTTGATTGAGTCAGAGGTTGGACTTGATGATCTTAAAAGCCTCTTCCAACCAAAGATCTTCTTTGATTGAGTCAGAGATCCATCTTGATCTTAGAAGTCTCTTCCAACCAAAGATCTTCTGTGCTTCTGGGGCACGGGGATGAGAGAAGTCCCTCGTTCCTCCCTGCTGAAGGCCACAGAGGAGATCATGGCACTTCAAACTGTTCAACCTGGTGGGTTAATTCCTGATTTAATCAGTACTTTCCTGCCTCAGAGGGAACAACTCGATGAGCTCGGAGATCTTTTCCCACCTAAATGATGTCAGTTACAGATTGTAGTCCATTGAGAGAGGACAAATGACCTCAAACTGCTCCGTGTACCTTGGGTGACCTCAGTGAATGTGTCCCAAATGACAGTGATGATCCAGCTCCTCCCTCTCACCTTCCTTCTTGGCAGCAGGAGGGAGAGCAGATGAATCTGAGCTGTCCTTTGGGGAGACAACCTTGCCAAGGACTTCACGGCACACTTTGGAGGATGATGTGTTGGTTTGTAGGAGGAAAACTAATGGGATTTTCCAGGTCCTACCTGGAATTTGCTCTCCACCTTCAAGGGAAAGAGGTGGTGGCACCAACTGGAAGCAGAAAAGAACTGAGGGGAGGATCAGAGAAACTTGAGTTTTAAGAAGTTACCAAGGACATGGAGGGTGAGGTCCAGATGGTGTCTCCTTCTGTGGTCAGTGAGTTCTCAGCAGCTGGTAGAGCTCCAAGCTGGCTGGAGGTTGCCCCATAGTTGCTTCAGGGTGAGTAAAGTGGTCTCTAGCCTTCATCAGATCTCAGATGGCTCTGGTGAGATCGCAGGAGCTCAGGTCCAGGTGGTGTCTCCACGTATGGTCAATGAGTTCCCTGCAGCTAGTAGAGGTCCAAGCTGACTGGAGGTTGTCCCATGGTTCCTTTAGGGTGAGAAAAGTGCTCTGCAGCCTTCATCAGATCAGATCTCAGATGGGTCTGGTGGGATCTCAGGAGCTCAGCACATGTACAAACATCTCCGTTCAGGTGTCTTCTCTTGGGCTCTATCTTGTTGTTCCTCATGCAGACACTTGTTCTACACATGATTTGCTCATCCCGCTTCCTGGGATTGATATTTTAACATCCTATTAATGGTAGCATCTCTCCTGATAAGGTTTCCCACCAGGGTGAGCTGTGGGTTTGAGAAGCTCCTTTAGATACCACCTAAACCAGGGCAGCAGGTCCAAGGACGGTGGTTCTTTTTCCCAACTAAAGATCTGTCAGAGGTCTTGGAGAACATCTCAATCTGAGATATTAATCAGATATTAATGAGGGAAGAAGTTGTCAGGGTCCAAGCTATGTGGGATGACTCCTGCTGGAGGAACCATTGATCTCCAAAGAGTGGAAGAGGAGGAACCATTAACCCTAAAGAGTGGAATCTCCATTAATGGAGGAACCATTAATCCTAAAGAGTGGAACCAGTCTCACCCAGTAAGCTTGGACTGGTTTGTGTTTCAGGGCTGCTGCGATACCAGACAACGTTCTGAACCTCCATGAGGTCTTCAAAGACCCCAAAACCTTCTGAGATGTTAATCAGATGTTAATGACGGAAGAAGTTGTCGGGGTCCAAGCTGTGTGTGAGATGACTCCTGCTGGAGGAACTGTTTATCTCCTTAATCCTTAATAGTAGAACCAGTCTCACCCAGTAAGCTTGGACTGGTTTGTGTTTCTGGGCACAAGACAAACCAGGCAATGTCCTGAACCTCCCTGAGGTCTTCAAAGACCCCAAACCCTTCTAAGCAGTGACCATCACACCAGGGGAAGGTTATATTAGAGGGATGTGAGGTTCCCTCAACTCAATTCAGTCACCATGAGGCTTCACTTGGTCTGGTCTTGACCAGAGGGACGGACTCAAAACCCCCGTCCCCTACCCCACTGGTTTTAATGGACATTCTTTACAGCTCCACGGAAAAATCCCCTAGTACCCACAGGAAGGCAGCAAACACTTCATTCCAGGCCTGTGACTTCAGTTCTCAGTTAACTCGGAGGAGTGAGGCTGAGTCTTCACTTTCACCAGGAAGCTAAAGCTCCTCCTCATCCAATTAATGCAACAACGAAGCCATTGTAGATGCCTGCAAGGACTTGGAGTTAGTTCCCTGCATGGTGCCAGTTGCTGGAGCTCTTCAACCCACTGAGTAGTCACAGCAGCCCAGCTGGTTTACAGCTACTCAACCACAAACGGCCGTTTTATCTGAGTGTAGAGTAGCTCCCCTCTCCTTTGAGGACAACTGTCCTTTGTCAGGGAGATCGTCTTCAGAATGAGCTCCACAAGACGCAGCTCACCTCCAGGAGAAGACAACAGGGGGGGATTGTTTCTGAAGTTGTCTGCAATTAATCACTAGAAATCTACTAAGTGAAGAGTGGCTGTATCACCTCTACATGAAACGCAGTCAGAGCTCCGAAAAAACCCCTTGCTGAAGATGTGTTAGGGCCATAGGAACATCGTGGAGCTGGTGAAGGGCAGAACAATCATCCCAGGTTCAAGAAGATGGGTGGAAAACGGGAGGTGAAGAGAACCCTGGAAGCAAAACCACTGGTCCAATGCAGCCGCTTTGCCTTGATTTCCCAGAAGGTGGAAAAGGCCTTCGAGATCATCTAGTCCAAACTGACCAGATGGTTTCTCAGGAAGTCTCAGTCAGAAGGCCACGTGGTTTTGGGGCTGGCAGGAGGTGCAATCACCTTGTAGCTGGGAGGGGTAACGAGCTTGATCAGCCTTCCCCTGCTAAACCCAGAAGGAACTGGTAGCCCAGCAACACTGAGGTGGCATCAGGAGGATGAGGGTGGCTGGCGGAGCAGCATCTTCTAACCACATCACGGTTAGTTGACTTCCAGCTTCATTCGCTTTGAGGACAGGCAAGTGTTTTATTTCCTCCATGGACTCTCACCTGGGGCTCCTGGGGGTCGGCATTTTGAGAGGACAGTGAGGAGAATGAGGTGTGGATGGATGTTCAACCAACTGTTGGGACCTTCATACCTTTAGCCACGGTGGAAACCTTATCCTGAACCTTCTAGCAGTTGAGTTCTGCTTTTCAGCTCTGACAGCCCACGGCTGCAAGCTAGAAGATGTTTTGCTCTATTTTTCCAGTTTTGAGGGATTTTGGGGGGTTTTCACACTGACAGATGAACCGGGAGGTGGTTTTTATTCTTCTTGGAGATGTTTGTTTCCAAGATGATATAGGATATCCAAGATGATCCAAGATTACTCTCCAAGATGTACTTCTTCCAAGGGGATGGAAGAACCACTGCATAAACTAAGAGATTCTTCTTCATTTTCAATAAAAACATCATTTTGGGGACATCTGCTCTTAAAATTCCCACCCAGGTGAAGCTCAGGGTCAATAGAACCTGGGGCCAAGTGGGACTGAGGTTTTATTTGTTGTTTCTTTAGGGTTGGGACAAACCCACTTCTTGAAATGAGGTGATGGTCAATGTCTTCTCCCAAGGAACAAGCAGCAGGACGAGAGGAATCAGCTTCAAGTAGAGGTTGAGGTTGGACCTGAGGAGCAATTTCTTCCCCACAAGGGTTGTCCAGGTGGATTCCCCATCTCTGGAGGGGTTGCAAAGCCATGGAGATGTGTGGTGAGAGACAGGTGATGCTCTGAGCTTTGTAGCTGGACACCGCTACTGGTTTATAGTGATGAGAACTGGACAACAGGGAGCAGAAGACCTTTCGAAAAACCCTCAAGAATGAAGAAATTGCCAAGTGCTGGTGAATCTTAAGATGGAAAATCAGGAGCACTGGGCTCCTCTTGGGCTGCTTTTCCCAAGAGGAGGAATCAATCCCATGTTTTCGTCCCTATCCCAGTGGAAAACACGATGGATTATTGCGTCTCCTCTCCCTCGGGGTTCAGCCGACTGTAATTTCCTTGGATTCTCTTGGAGTTTTGCCTCTGCTGCTGGGTCCTCAGAGCCTGGAAGGACCAGGATCATGTTGGTCTCCTCCTTTTCATTGTAGATGAAAACTGATTTCTCTCACTGGAAAATGATGGAGTTGATCCTTCAAGACCCTTCAACAACCCTCTTGCTCAACAGAAAAGTGGAAAAGCTGCTGGGATTTGTTCTCTTAAAGGTCTTGGGAGCAATCAGAAGCAAACTGGAGCTCAGATCATCTTCATTTAACTGCTGCTCAGCCACCAGAGTGGCTTCTCCACTGGAAGTGGAGAGTCGTCTCTACTGGAAGTGGCTTCATCCACGTTCATGTCCACTTCTGTCGCCAACATGTCTTGGAAGCTTCATCCTCTTAAACTCCTAGGACAAGGGTCAACGGGTGTGAGCTGGAACAGAGGAGGTTCCACATCAGTCTGAGAAAGACCTTCTTTCTGGTGAGGCTGACAGAGCCCTGAAAGGGGCTGCCCAGGGTGGGTTGTGGAGTCTCCTTCTCTGGAGATGTTTCAAACCCACCTGGGCATGTTCCTGTGCGACTGGATCTAGGGGATCCTGCTGTGGCAGGGGGATTGGACTAGATGACCCACCCCTAATGTTCTGTGATTCTATGGTTGGATTCGATGGTCTTAAATGTCTCTTCTATCCAACACGATTCCATCCCAGCAGCATCACCCAACCCAGGGCTGCGATGGCCCTTGCAACATCCCGGGAGAGCCTTTCCCAAGGATCTGGGTTTCATCAAGGTTCTCAAGGCTCCTTGATGACGTTCGCTCCTTGCTGTGGTGGGGAAATTCTCCATGACGCAACTGTGACCTGGGTGCTTGAATGTCACAATGAAGTAGAGCTGCTGTTTTTGTGATGGTGTAGAGGACCCATGACTCATCCTCCTTGAATGTTTGGGATGAAAAAGCCCCATCTCCATCCAGTTTAGAGGGGTTTTTCAGCTTTACCTACTGGTACCACATAGAAACAATCAGGGTCATTCAGAGCTCTTTAATCAGAGTTTGGGGGGTCCCAGAGAGGTGGTGGAGGCCCCATCCCTGGAGCCGTTCAAGCTCAGGCTGGACAGAGCTCTGGGCCACCTGTTCTGGTGAGCGGCGACCCTGCTTGTTGTAGGAGTGGGTTGGACTAGATGCCCTTTGGAGATCCCTTCGCAGATGCCTTCCAACCTTTTGGAGATCCCTTCTAACCCTGCAGAGATCCCTTTCAACCTTTTGGAGATCCTTTCCAACCTTTTTGAGATCCCTTCAAAGCCTTTGGAGATCCCTTCCAGTCCTTTCAAGATCCCTTCCAACCCTGTGGAGATCCCTTCCACCCCTGTGATTCTCCCAGTTCCATCCAGTAGGAGCCTTGGGTGGCCCTCAGATGCTCTCTCTGTTCTCCTCTAGGTTTTCTCACCTCAGCAAACACAGACCTTTAACAGCCTCTGCCCACGGAGTGTTTTCCGCCATCACTGCCTGGATACTGCAGTGGCTCCGACCTCCAGCCTCTTGTCTGCTCTGCTCACATTTTCCTCTTATTCCCTCCTCATCACCCTGTCTCTTAGCCACCAGGACCTGCCTGGGGCTCGTTGTGTTAACTCCCGTGGTTGGTGCCGTGGGCTCCGCGTGATGTAGGGATGATCCTCCAAGTGACACAGGGTCAGATTGACGGGATAAGAGGCACCAAAGCCCATGAATGATGACATCAGCTTGAGAAGATGGGAAGAGGAAAGGTCAGTTTATTTTTACTCAGTGAATTGGGATGATTTTGTCATCTTCCTGCCTCCCCCCCAAAGAAATCCTCTTAATCCAGATTTTGCAAGAAGGGGAAGAACGGTGCCCTCGGTGCCTTCCAGCTGTTTATCCTGAGCACAGCCTTTCATTTCCAGTCTCCAGCTGCTCTCTCTGAAGACACCTCTCTGGTCTTTACCCAGTGGAGACTGATGATTAACTAGAACAAGGGCAGGGGAGAGTCTGGCATCTGGGTAAGAAAAAGCCCAGGGACCAGGATAGGGTGGGGACTGACATTGGAGAGCATAGGAGAAAGGCACCTGGGGGTCCTGGTGGCCAGCAGGATGGGCCAGGAGCCAGCAATAGGCCCTTCTGGCCAAGAAGGCCAACGGGTGGATCAGAACAGGGGTGGTTAGCAGATGGAGAGAGGTTCTCCTATCCGTTTACTCTGCTCTGCTGGAATCTTGTGTCCAGCTGTGGGCCCCTCAGTTCCAGAAGGACACAGAGCTGCTGGAGAGAGTTCAGAGATGATAAAGGGAGCATCTCCCTGCTGAGGAAAGTCTGAGGGAGCTGGGTCACTTGAGCTGGGACAAAAGGAGCCTGAGGGATGACCCCATGAATGTTGATCAATATGTGAAGGGTGGGTGTCAGGAGGATGGAGCCAGTCTCTGCTCAGTGACACCCAATGATAGGACAAGGGGCAGTGGGTGTGAGCTGGAACAGAGGAGGTTCCACAACAGTGTGAGAAGGACCTTCTTCCCAATGAGGGTGCCAAAGCCCTGGAAGGGGTTGCCCGGGGGGTTGTGGATCCTCCTTCTCTGGCCATGTTCCTATGTGACTGGATCTAGGGGATCCTGCTATGGCAGAGGGGATTGGACTGGATGAGCTTTCGAGGTTCCTTCCTGATGTCCTGTGATTCCATGATTAACCTGGTTGTTCCAAGGCCACCACTCGTCCATATCCTTAAGCCTCATCCCTAGAACCTTCCCAGGTCAGGTTGGCTTTTGGAATCTGAGCAACCTGCTCTGGCTGGAGACATAGAATCATAGAATCATTAGGGATTGGAAGGGTCCTCTGTCTGCTCACTGCAGGGGGATAGGACTGGATGACCTTTGAAGGTCCCTTCCACCCTAAACCAGTTTGCCCTGTGGGTCAGAGTGGATCAGCAATGACACATTAAGGTGCTTGATTGTCCCCCTTTTTTAAGGTCCCTTCCAATCCACAGTGTTCTGTGATCCAGGACGATCCAAGATGCCCTCAGAGCTCTCCACCAACCTGCTGAGTCGCACCACCAAGCTGTCTCTCATCCTTTTCCCTTCCAGACATCCTAATGATGTGGAACACTGGTTGACCTGTTCCCGGTCCCCCATCATTGCAGCAAAAGGTGGTGGGGTGGGAGTAGAGGACCCCTGGGTTTCTGACTCAACCGTAGTCCCAGGAAGTCCCTGGGATGCCCTGTGTCAAAGCCGAGCAGAGCCCGTGACTAATTCACTCCGACAATCCAGAGCTCCTGCCAGTTTTTGGCTGGGATGGGGCTTTCCCAGATCCTTGTCAAGCAGGTGCTTCACGTCATCTGGGAATGGCCATGTGGGGATCCAGTGGATCTCACGGCACGCCTGGGAATCGCCTTCCAAGACGTGGAAATCCAGCTCTCGGCGGAAAACCCACTGATATGATTCAATCCTCGGTCGGAGCGGAAAATCAACCCTAAGAAAACCCCAAAGCACAAAAAAGAAGGGTGAGGGTCGCTTCCCCCCATCATTTGCAGAGGGACTTGGAATCCCCTTTGTTCTTATCCCAAAGGATTTGGCCTGTGCTCAAGTAACGAAGCTGGAATTATCTCAAGGATGGAGCCAGGAGCTCGTTAACTTCTCGCTGATAACGGAGAACAAACACCCTTTGCACCTCGGCCGGGGCAGCGGGAGGAACGGGCTGTGCTCCCCACCCCCGGGATCAGGCTGGAGCAGGAACCTCTCGGGCTGTGCCCGCAGAGAGCAGATGCCAAGAGGTTTTGCTCCGGGGGGTTTTGTGTTGATTCGCGACTCCTCCTACGAAATGTCCCTCAGCTCATCGGTTGTTTCCCTATTTCTGTGGGTTTGCTGCAGCGACAGAGGATCTTGATCCCCCCAAAAGAGGAGGTGCTTCTTGTCCCCCCTTTTCTTAGGGTAAAAGAGGGGGGGAAGAGTGAAAAAACCTTCCAAGGATGAAGATAGTTTCTTGTAGGTTGAGTTCGTGGTGCCAGGAGACAGGACCTGAAGTGGAAAGGATCTTAGAGGGGAAAAGGGATCTTAGAGGGGGAAAAGGGAACTTAGAGGGGGAAAAGGGAACTTAGAGGGGGAAAAGGGAACTTAGAGGGGGAAAAAGGGATCTTAGAGGGGGAAAAGGGATCTTAGAGGGGGAAAAGGGATCTT
>JAOXOE010032365.1:0-11083 GCA_028565055.1 Phoeniculus purpureus
TTAATAGCTTTAAAAAGATACTTGGATTTTTAAAACACTGTCATTAAAAATATCCTCACTGAACATATCCTCATTAAAAGTATCATCCTTAATATTCTCATTAAAAATTATAGTCTATAAGATAATTTATAATCAAGTACAGATCATCACTATTTGCAAATATAATTGATATGATAATTTATATGGCATGATAAATAGCCAGTTATTAATATAATTTAATATTAATTGATTATTTATTAAATAATATGAAAACTATTATGATGCTACATTAATAAAACATAAATGAAATTTTAATGTACTAATTTTTAAATTTCAATAAATATATTAAAGTAATTAAATAAGTAAAATATTAATATAAAATAATAAAACAATGTCATCTATTACTATAATTTGGTATTATTAAATTAATACTAATAAATAGTAAGTAGTGATTTAGTATTAATCAGTTAATAATTTCATTAATTAATTAATATTAATAGCATTCAGAGTGATGATGTTATTAAAGATGACGCCATCAATAACTTCAGTGACGCCCTCAGTCGTGCCCAGGCTCAGCCGTAGCTCCGGCTGCTTCCTTCTCAAACTTCCCACTGTTTCCTAACCTGTTCCCAGCTTTCTCTGTTCTGGTACCGAGTACCCTGGATCCAGCAATTCCAAACTTCGGGAAGTTCTCTGCAAACAGCAAGAAATCTCCCAGTCTGGAGATTTCGGGGGGCTGTGGGATCCAACCCATCCCATCCCCATCCCAAGCTTTTGGGGGACCTGGGACCGAGCTGTGGAGCCAGATGTGCTGCGTAAACCCCTCATCCCCCTTATCCGTTCCCACACTCACCCTTCCAAAACCCTTCTTGGCTCTGACTCTGTCAACTCTGGCTCGCGGGAGCCGTTATCCCACGCACGGAGGAGCTTTCTGGGAAAGTTCTTCCCAGTCACCCCCTGTATTTACACTGGAGCCCTGCTAAGAATAATAGAGGAGACTAGGATGGCCAAAAAGAGCTTCCATCTGGTAACCCCCTGCTCTGCATCCAGGTTTAACCCCTCGTGTGAGATTTTGCTTCGGGTTTTAGTCCCTCCTCAAGGAGGAAGAGGAGGATGGAGGCTTTTTGCCTCCAGTGGGCACAGCAGAACCAGTTTCCAGCTGCCAGGAATGTCACCTCAGTTCACGTGAGTCAGCCCCAACGAACTGCCCTCAGCAGCCGCTCATCCCATGCCCCTCTCTGGGCCATCTTCCTCCCTCAGTTCCCTGGACTTGGGCTCCTCGGTGCCCACCTAACGCTCCAGGAAATCCTGTGCCCAGGGGGAATTTTTCAATCCTTTCCCTCTATCTGTTGCTTTCAGTAGCTCCTGGTTAGATGTCACAAGTTACTTGGGATGCAGCATGGAAAATATTGGAATGATTTGGGTCCATGCTCCAGCACAGACTCTTCTCCCCATGATTTTATTAGGAATTCATGGTGTTTCCCCCCCTTTTTGGGGTGGTTTTCTTACTGCTGACCCCCCAATCTCCAACCAGACACCCCAAAACCCTCTCAGACCTCACCCCAAACACCCCGCAGCATCCCAAAAGCACAGAGAGAAGTCAAACCCGATGCTGAGCATCACCAAATCCAATTAAAAAGAAGAAAAAGAAAAACACTGAAACATCTTTACCCAGAAAAAACCGAAGAACCAGGAGCCCCGCGATGAAAAAGTTCCTCATCCTCCGGCTTGGTCTCAACGGCCGCTGCTGCTCCTCAATTCCCTCAAGACGTCTCAGAAGAGGCAGGAAGTGACTCTTGAGAGGGCTGGACGCAGCAGCTGGGTAGAAAAAGGAGCCTTTCCTGGGATTTCTGAGCCTGGAGCTGGTCCTCAATGCACCAGGAGTTGCCCAGGATGCAGCTCCAATGCTTTTTTCCACCCCTTTGCAATGACTTTTCCAACAGTTGAGTTGCAATTCGTGGGAAGTTGATCCCCCGGGGAGGCTTTAGCGCCGCTGGATGAGCAGAGAGGATGGTTTTGATTACGGGCTGAGGGCGTAAAGCAGGCGGTTATTAATAGCAAAGTGTCCTTGCGGAGAAGGCGGCGGCAAGAAACAAATCTGGGAGCCAGACTGGATTCCCAACTTCCCTTCAAATCTTTAGGGGGGGGGGGATTTTTCTTGGCTTCATTTCACCTCCCGATACCTCAGCTTCTCCATCAGGGAGAAGAAACGCGAACGGTTGTGGGTTTAGGTTATTTTCTAGCTAGAAATTGATAGAAATCCCCTGCTTTGGAGTGATTTAGGAGCCGCCTTCCATGTTCTGGTTGACATCCACAGATCGGTGCTTTGGGATCCACTGGGATCGACTGCTTCCCATCCTCCCTGCTTGGAAAAATAAGGAGGAAAACATTTCCTAGGAGAGAAACAGGGAGGAAACCCAAATCCAGCTCTTCTTCTTTAGTGGGGGAAAGCAAATCACAATGCAGAATGAGGAGACGGGTGGCAACTGGTGTTGACTGGGGTGGGAAGCAAAAAAGAGAACTGGAAGGAGCAGGAGGTAAATGAGGGGTGTTCAAACTGGTTCCTGAGCAGCGGAGCGGGTGGGGGGCTTCTCAGCACCACCTGTTTGCAGCTCACGGGGACTTTAATTGCTGACATAGCAATTAAAACTGGGGGTTAGTGCGGATAAAACCAACTCGATCAGCCAAACTGGGCTCCTCACCCAACTGGTTTGAGTGCGGTGGGTGCTGGTGTGTGCTGGGGGACAGCACTGTCTCCTGGGGGTTGCCACAGGATGTGGGTTTGGGAGTTTCCTCTGGGCAAGGAGAAAGCAGAAGCAACTCTTTCAGAGGGTTATGTGTGGACCAGATGTGCTGAGATGGGACTAAGGGAGGGCACCCAGCTGCTTCTGGGGAGAGCCACCGGCTGCGGTGGGATGGGAACTGGTATCTGTGGACCAACCGACTGGGAGAGCAGCAGCGGACAAGGTCTTCTCCTTGTGCTATTGAACTAAAAGCCAAGTCAGTTTTAAACCAAGGGTTCCTGTTGATTTTAAGCCAGAGATTCCTACAGACTTAAATCCAAGGTTTCCTCTATATTTTCAACCAAGGATTCCTATAGATTTTGAGCTGACAATTCCTATCGGCTTCAAGCTGAGTCGATTTTAAGCCAAGGATTCCTATAGATTTTAAGCTGATGTTTCCTATACATTTTAAGATGAGGTTTCCTATGGGCTTTAAGCCAAGGATTCCTATTGATTTAAAGCTGCAAATTCCTGTCAGCTTTAAGCTAAGTTGATTTTAAACCAAGGATTCCTACTGATTTTAAGCCAAGATTTCCTATCGTCTTTAATCCAAGGTTTCCTATTGGTTTTCAGCCAATGTTTCCTATAGATTTTAAGCTGAGGTTTCCTATAGATTTTAAGATGCTTTAAACCCAACTAATCTTAGGTTCATGATTCCTACTGATCTTAATGTGAAGATTTCCATTGATTTTAATCTGAAGATTCCTACTGAACTTCAGTGGGTGATTCCTACTGTTCTTAAGCCAAGGTTTTCTACTGATCTTAAGCCAAGGTTTCCTACCGATCTTAAGACAAGGTCTCCTACTGATCTTGAGCAGGTGACTCCTATTAAACATAAGCTGGAGATCCTTACTGATCTTAAACTGAGAACTCCCATTGATTTTAAGGTGAGGATTCCTACTGATCTTAAAATGAGTATTTCCATTTATTTTAATCTGAAGATTCCTATTGAACTTAAGTGGTTGATTCCTACTGATCTTAAGATGAGGATTCCTATTGATCTTAAGCGGGTGATTCCTATTAATCCCAAGCTGAGGATTCCTACTGAACTTAAACTGAGGACTCCAGTTGATCTGGAGCTGAGTATTGTCCACTGATTTTAAATGAGGATTCCTCCTGATCTTAAACTGAGGATTCCTATCCATTTTAAGCTGAGGTTTCCTACGGATCTTAAGCCAAACCTTCCTATAAATGTAAAGCCCAGCATTTCTATCCATTTTAAGCCACAGCAGATTCTTTCTTGGACCCCACTAAGGAGCTTTTCCAGTGCATCCCACAAACACTTAGCATCCTCCAGGGGCTTCTCCCATCCGTAGGGAGCAGCTTGGCAAAGGGTTAAAGCACAGAGGAATGCTGAGCAGGCAGGAAGTGAAAATCTCCAAACCCTCCCCTCATCCCACAGAATCAACATCAAACCCTCCACATCTCAACCCCGGAACAGATGTGACCTCGGTGGGGTTGAATCCCAGAGGGGATGGAGCTGCCGGAGATGTGCAGGGACGTGTTGAGCTGAGAGAGAGTTAAAATCCTGTGGGTTTAAGGATGGGAAGGGGCAAGGACAGGTCATGAGGGTGATGGTGGCTTTTATGGGATGAGCAGCCAGAACTGGATGGATAAATGCGTGGGAGGCTCAATTCACGAGGATTTGCTGACTCAGTGCTGCACTCATCACATCCTCAGGGTTGGATGTGATGCTGCCGAACCTGCAAAAACCCCCGAACAAGGAACCCACAGTGTGGAGATTCCACTTGGGAGCTGCATAAAACATTCTATAGGGTTATCAAAACAAGCCCTTTGCCCCAAACCTGGCTGATCTTGGTGGCCCTGAGCAGCACCCCGCATCCACATGACATGATGGATGCTCCTGGGTGTGGAAGATCCCGAGAGGAAACACGGCAGCGGAATTTAAATCCTATTTCTGGGTGGAATAACAGATAAACTGCTCTTTTTGCTCTTTTTCTTTTCCCTTTTACATTTGTTCTGAGTTTCTGCCTCAGTTCAAACCCAGGGCTGAAAGAGAAGCCAGAATAACCCGCTGACGTCTTTTCCCACTCCGTTCCGCTCCCATCCCGTCCCTTCCCAAAATCAAATTCCCATTTTGCGCAACAGCTTTGGGAGTCAATGAACCCAAATCAAAACTCTCAAGGCCCTGCAGCGAGGGAGCGCTGTAGGAGGAACTCCTTTCCCATGAGAAAACTCTACATGCGAGGCCAAGAAGTAATAGGGCTGCTCCAGAACAGGGACAGCAAAGCCAAGAGTGCTCCAAACATCCCGGAGTGGTGAAACCGGGAAGGTCGTGCGGCTGCAGGTTCTGACCTTGGGGTTCAATTGAGGTCAACCCCAACCTTGGTAGTAGGATCTGATGCTGGGGTTTGGATGAGCTAAGCCTATCCCTGGTTACGGGTTCAGATATTTGGGTTTGATTGAGCTTAGCCTCATCCCCAACTCTGGGGTCAAACACTGGAATTCAGCTGATCTCAGTTCCATCCCTGGATCAGGATCTGCCATCGGTGATTGGATGAGCTTAGCCTCATCCCCGGTTATGGGGTCAAACATTGGGGTTTGAATTAACTCAGACCCATCCCTGACCATGGGATCTGATTTTGGGTTTTGAATGAACTCAGCCCCATTCCTAGCTGTAGGGTCTGACACTGGGGATTGGATGATCTCAGCCCCATCTCCAGTTTGGGGTCTGACTTGGGGTTTGATTGAGCTCAGCCCCATCCCCAGTTTGGGATCTGACATTGGGGATCGGATGCACTCAGCCCCATCCTTGGCTGTAGGTCTGATGTTGGGGTTTGATTGAGCTCAGCCCCATCCCCAGTTTGGGATCTGACATTAGGGATCAGATGAGCTCAGCCCCATCCTTGGCTGTAGGGTCTGACATTGGGGATTGGATGAGCTCAGCCCCATCCTTCGCTGTGGGATCTGACGTCGGGGTTCAGATGAGCTCAGCCCCATTCCCAGCCCTCGGATGCATCTCGTCATTTCCCAGCTTTAATGGGAGGAAGGAAAACTTGAAGGGAAATTAAAAAAGGGCCACTGCTCAATCAGACTCTTCCCCTAACAATGCGGGAGCCAGGCAGATGACATCCTTCAGAATTCCTCCGGAAGCAGCCAGAGGGGACATTGTTCCCTGCAGGAGATGAAGGAAACGAGTGGTGTCCCCAGGGCTCCATACTGGGACCAGTTCAGTCTGGAGGAGGGGGGATCGAGGGAACCTTCAGTGAGGAGCAGGTGACACCCAGGTGGGAAGGGATTGAGGATCTGCTGGAGGGGTTGGAGGCTCCACTGAGGGGGCTGCAGTGAGGGGTCAGCGTCACCGGGCTGAGGGTCACCAAGGGCTGGGTCCTGCCCCTGGGTCACCCCGGCCCCCAGTACCTTCCCAGGCTGGGGCAGAGCAACTGGGAACTGGCCCCAGAAAAGGAGCTCTGAGGGATTGGGGATGAACCAGGGGGTGCCCAGGGGGCCAAGAAGGCCAAAAGCATCCTGGCTGCTCTCAGCACCAGTGTGGCCAGCAGGAGCAGGGCTGGGATTGGGCCCCTGGACTGGGGGCACTGGAGAGGCCCCACCTGGAATCCTGGGGTTGGGTTTGGGGTCTCTCAGTGCCAGAAGGATAATGAGGGCCTGAAATGTGGCCAGGGAAGTGGCCAGAGGACAGGGAGAAGAGGCTGGAGAACCAAGGGGAAGGGGCTGGAGAACTGAGGCGCAACTGGGAGAACTGGGGGTTTAACTGGAGAAGAGAGGAGGGGCTGGAATTTGGCCAGAGAAGGGGCTGGAGAACTTCTGAGGAGCAACTGGGAGAACTGGAAAGGTTTAACTGGAGCAAAGGAGGCTCAGAAGAATCCTTCCCACTCTCTGCAGCTCCCTGAACTTAAGGAGGTTGGGGTGAGGTAGAGGTCAGTCTCTTCTCCCCAGTATGAGAAAAAGCAGCTCCAAGTCACCCCAGGGGAGGGTGAGGTTGGCCCTGAGGGCCAACTTCTGCCCCTAAAGGGATCCCCAGGCCTGGCCCAGGCTGCTTGGGGCAGGGGGGAGTCCCCATCCCTGGTGGGATCTCCAAGCCCTGGAGCTGTGGGGTGAGGGCAGGGGGTCAGTGGGGCCCTGGCAGTGCTGGGGGTCTTCAGGAGAAGCTCACTCACTTCAGGAGAAGCTCAGGTGTCTTCTCCACCCCAACCCATCTGCTGATTCCCTGAAACCAAACAAATCTCAATCCCCTGCAGCTCTTCCCACAGGAATCATGGAAGGCCAAGGGGACATTCCGAACAGGCGTGCTGCTCCCGCTGTCCGCTGGGGTTTTTCTGTTCTAAATAAGGTTTTCCTGCCCTTCCCTGGCCTTTTGTAAACAGCGGCCACAGGGGCTCTGCCAGAAGGGAGTGAGGAATCCTAATGGGACAATCAGATGTAGAGAAATAGAGGGGTGCAAAAAGCAAGGGGTAATCAGAAGAGTTTTGCAGTACAAATGAACTCTCTGGAGCTGGTTTTGGGGTGAAAAGGGTGTACCTGGGTAATTTTGAGATGCAAATGGGCTCCCTGGAGAGTTTTTAGGGTGCAAAGCAGGCAGTTGGAGGGGGTTTGGGGAGCAAAGGGGTACAAGGGGAGGTTTTGGGGTGTAAATAGGCTACCTGGAGGGGTTTTAGGGTGCAAAGGGGGTACCTGGGAGGATTCCATTGTGCAAAGATGGTACCTGGAGGGATTCAGGGTGCAAAGGAAGTACCTGGAGGGGTTTTAGGGTGCAAAGGTGGTACGTGCAGGTGTTTTAGGGAGCAAAGGCAGTCCCTGGAGCCATTTCAGGGCTGCAAAGAAGCTCTCTGGAGAAATTTTAGGTTCCAAAGAGGGTACTTGGGGGCAGTTTTGGGTGCAGAAGCGCTCCCCCTTCACCACGAACCACCCCTGGGCATGGTATCCCCCACCTCAGTACCCCCCAGTCCCCACTATCTTCCAACACGCAGCGTATCCTCCCTCCCGCCAGGGGGCGCTGCCGCTGTGCAGCGCCCGGCTGCCCCTCACTCCTCAATACCCGCCTTCCATTGGTCAATCCCTCAGACCCCGCCCCATCTCTCGCTCCCATTGGTTACAACCGCGGGAGCCCCCTCCCACTTCGGAGGCTCCGCCCCTCCGTCATGGGCGCCGCCGTCTTCTTCGGCTGCGCTGCCATCGCCTTCGGGCCTGGTCTGGCCCTGGCTTTGCTCACAGTGGCGGCTGAGCCCCTGCGGGTCATCGTGCTGGTGGCGGGGTGAGGCCGGGAGGGGAGCCTGCGGGGGTCCTAGGGGGCTTCTAGGTGTCGGGAAGTCCTGGGAGGGGGAGTGAGGGGGCGTTTCTGGGCGTCAGAAGAGATGGGGGAGGTAGTTGCAGGGGTCAGAGAGGGCTGGAGGAGGAACTTAGGGGGTCAGAGAAGGTCGAAGGGGCAGCTGAGGGGCCAGTCCTGGGGGTCACACAGGGCAGGAAGGGCAGTTGTGGGGGGATGAGGGAGGTCAGAGAGGGTCGAGGCGTGGGTGAGTGGACGGTCAAAGAGAGTCAAGGGGACAGTTGGGTTAGAGAGATTTGAAGGGGAATGAGAGAGGTTGAGGGTGTTTAGAGAGCACTGAGGGTATAAGGGGGGTCAGAGACGGTCGAGGGAGGTTAGAGGATGGTTCTGGGGGTCAGAGAGGGTTGAGAGGGTAATTGATGGATCAGAGGATTGAGAAGACATTTGAGGGGGTCAGAGACTGTTGAGGGGGGACTCAGCAGGAATGAGAGGGGTCGGGGTGAGGGGGCAGCTGGGAGGGTTGAAGAGGTTTGAGGGGGTGTCTTGAGAGGGAATGAGGGGGTTCAGAGAGGCTTGAGCATGAACTGGGGGGAGTGAGGGGGGTCAGAGAGAGTCAAGTGGGCATTTTTGGGGTGTCAGAGTGGATTGGGGAGAGTGAAGGGAGTCAGAGAAGGTTGAGGGTGCAGTTGGAGTGGGTCAGAAAAGGTTGAGGTGTCAGAGAGGACCAAGGGATGGCTATTAGGAAGGTTCTGGAGCAGTTGGGGAGGATTCAAGAGCCAGGAGGAGGGCTGTGGGGGTAGTTCTGGAGCAGCTGGAGTGGATTTTGGGGTCACAAGAGGGGCAGCTCCAAGTAACTATGTCCCCCCCACTCTTGGCTTCCCAAAGAAGCTGTATGGAGCAGCAGCTTTTTCTTGAATGGGAATTTGGGTCCCAGATTAGGGAATTCAGATCCTAAATCTCCTTGACTTTCCAAACCCATGACCTGGGACCCTGGACAACACCCCCCCCCACCCCTGACCCCTGCCTTGAGCAGCTCAGCCTGTGGTTGCTCTGAGGATTCCAAGCTCTGCTCCATGGATTCTGAGCTTTGTGGTGCTTCCTCCCCTCTGCAGGGCCTTTTTCTGGCTGGTGTCGCTGCTCCTGGCCTCCCTAATCTGGTTCATTTCAGTCCATCTGAGCGACCGGGACGATGCGAAGCAGCAGTACAGGCTCCTCATCTTTGGGGCTGCTGTCTCTGTCCTCCTGCAGGAGCTGTTCAGATTTGCCTACTTCAAGCTGCTCAAGTAAGGGCCCAGTCCCTGGGGAACTGGGAGCTCTGGTCAGGCTGGGGAACCCCATGAACCACGGGGTAGGGTGGGCTGAAGAAGCCCTTTGAGCAACCCCACTGACCCCTGGCCCTTACCACACAGCTCCAGGGCTTGGAGACCCCTCTAGGGACAGGGACTCCCCTCTGCCCAGAGCAGCCTGAGCCAGGCCTGGGGATCCCTCTGGGGGCAGAAATTGGTCCTCAGGGCCAACTTCACCCTCCCCTGGGGTGACTTGGGGCTGCTTCCTCTCATCCTGGGGGAGGAGAGACCGACCTCCACCTCACCTCAACCTCCTTAAGTTCAGGGAGCTGCAGAGAGTGGGAAGGATTCTTCTGAGCCTCCTTTGATCCAGTTAAACCTTCCCAGTTCTTCAAGTTCCTTCTCAGAAGTTCTCCAGACCCTTCTTTCTGCTCTCCAGTCCCTTCTCTGGCCATACTCCAGCCCTTCAATGTCCTTCTGGCACTGAGGAACCCCAAACCCCACCCCAGGAGGGGTTGAGGTGGGGCCTCTCCAGTGCCCACAGTCCAGGGGGCCAATCTCTGCCCTGCTCCTGCGGGCCACACTGGTGCTGACAGCAGTCAGAATGCCCTCAGCCTTTTTGACTGCCCCAGAGCTGTCCCCGTGGTTCTTCCTCACTGTCTCTGTCCCTCCTGTGCAGGAAGGCTGATGAAGGGCTGGCAACCATCAGCGAGGATGGCCGGTCACCCATCTCTCTGCGGCAAATGGCTTATGGTGAGCATCCCGCTCTGGATTCCCCCTTCCAACCCCCCCTCTCCCTGAGCAAATCCCCCCACCTGCTCTTCCGGGGTCTCTTGGCAGTGGGATTTCAGGAATTGGGTGGATTTTTCCCTTGAGCAGTGTCTGGCCTGTCCTTCGGTATCATCAGCGGAGTCTTCTCAGTCATCAACATCCTGGCAGACTCCATCGGACCAGGAATTGTTGGGATCCATGGGGATTCTCCCTACTACTTCATCACGTCCGGTGAGGCTGGGGGCTGGCGGGGGGAGGAGGAGGGTGGTGATGATGATGATGAAGCCTGAGGGGTTCTGTCGGGCCCCCCCAGCCTTCCTCACTATGGCCCTGGTGCTGCTCCACACCTTCTGGGGGGTGATCTTCTTCGACGCCTGCGAGCGGCGGCGCTACTGGTGCTTGGCCCTGGTGGTGGCCACTCACCTCCTAACCTCGGGGCTGGTGAGTCCCCAGTGCCCCCAGTCCAGTCCCCAGAACCTTCAGTCCTGTGTCCCCAAGGTCCCCTGCAGTCCCTCCACTGCTCCAGTCTCCACTGGCTCCAGTCCCCCAGCATCTTCCCATTCCAGTTCCCCTGGGCTGCCTGTGGTCCACTCCAGTTCCCCTGGCCCTGCCCCTAGTCCAGTCCAGTTCCTCTGGGGCCACCTCCAGTTCCCCCAGGTTCCCCTGCAGTCCCCCCAGTGCCTCCAGTCCCTGCCAGCTGCAGTCTCTCCAGTCCCCCCAGTCCTAGCCTGGCACCCCATGTCCAGTCTCCTTGGCATCCTCTCCAGTCTACCTCATTTCTCCCCAGTCCTCCCAGCATCTCCCCAGTGTCTCCCCAGTCCCCTTAGCATCTTTCCAGTTCACCCAGGGGCCCCTGCAGTCTCCCCAGTTTCCAGTCCCCTTGCTGTCTTCTCCAGTCCCACCCAGTGCTGACCCAGTGCCCCCAGTCCAGTCTGTCCCTGGGGCCCCTCCAGTTACCTCTCTGTTCCCTCCATTCCTCTCCCCAGCATCTCCCCATTGTCTCCAGTACCTCCCCCTAG
>JAOXOE010032368.1:0-11078 GCA_028565055.1 Phoeniculus purpureus
CCTGCTGTGGCAGGGGGATTGGACTGGATGATCTTTCAAGGTCCCTTCCAATCCCTAATGATTCTATGATTCTATGACTTCAGAGGTGACCTAGATCCAATCCCCTTGCCATGAGCAGGGACACCTCTCACTAGACCAAGTTGCCCAGGCCCCATCTAACCTGGCCTTGAACAATTCCAGGGAGGGGGCTTCTACTACATCCCTGCGCAACCTGTTCCAGTGCCTCAGCACTCTCACAGAGAGGAATTTCTTACTAAGATCCAATCAAAATCTTCCTTCTTTTAGCTTGAAGCCATTCTCACTTGTCCTATCACTAAAGTCCCTCATAAAAAGTCTCTCTCCAGCCTTCCTGTAGCTCCCTTTAGGTACTGGAAGGCTGCTATAAGGTCCCCCTGTACCTTCTCTTCTCCAGGCTGAACAGTCCCAATTCCCTCAGCCTGTCTCCACAGAAGAGGTGCCCAGCCCTCTGATCCTCCTTTGGCCCTCCTCTTGATTCACTTTAACAGTTCCTTCTTGTATTGGGGGCTCCAGAATTGGATGCAGTACTCCCAGCAAGGCCTCACAAGAGCACAGTAGAGGGGGAGAATCACCTCCTTTGACCTGGTGGTCACAATTCCTTTCATGCAGACTGGTTTTTGGTTGGTCGTCTTGACTGCCCTCACACATTGCTGACTCATGTGGAGCTTCTTACCTGTCAGAAACCCCCCAGTCTTTCTTCTTGGGACCATTCTCAATCCATCCACCTCCCAGCAAGTAAGAGTGCTTGGGATGGCCCGGATCCAGATGTAGGACCCTGCACTTGGACTTGTTGTACCAGGCCCAATTCTCAAGTCTTTCCAGGCATCTCTGGTTGGCCTCCTTTCCCTCAAGCACACTGACCACCCCAAACAGCTGAGTGTCTTCGAAAAACTTGCTGAGGGGGCACTCAGTGCCACTGTCAGTGTCACCAACAAACTAGGCCCAAACCAGACCCCTGAGGAGCACCTGTAACCCATCCTCACTTGGACATGGAGCTGTTGATCACAACCCTTCGAGTGTGACTGTCCAGCCAATTCCTTACCCACCGAGCGGTCCATCCGTCAGACCCACGTCTCTCTATTTTAGCGACGAGGGCGTCACGTGAGACAGTGCCAAACGCCTTGTGCAAGTCCAGGTAGGTGACAGCAGCTGCTCTACCCTTATCATTCAATGCGGTAACTCTGTTGTAGAAGACCACCAGATTTATGGGGCTGCTGAGGCCTCTTCTCTTTACCCCATGGCTCACTTTTAACCCGGCAACTCTAGATTTGTCAGAGCTATCATTTATTGGCAAAATCAGTTTTATTTAGATAGTATCACAACCAAGAAACCCAAAGCATTATTTCTTCAAGGATAGTTTATGGCCTAATCATGGAGACACGGTTTCAGTGATGCTTTTTTCTTCCCCTTCTTCACAGTCGTTTTTTAGCCATCAAAACTCACTTTTATAGCAGCAAGCCAACTGAAGATAAATCCCTCCTCTGGGTCTGCTCTCTGTCCTGCTGTATATCTGCAAAGTTTATTTTTGAGCTGTCTATGCTGCTTTGCTTTAATCTCAGAGTGAAGACAAGGTGGTGAAGACAATCCCAGCAGGACTTGGTGCTGTGAAAAATTCAGCTTCTCCTAATTCTTCCCCTAATTTTCTTGTGCTTTCTCAGACTCTATCTCCTCATGTGGGTCTTTTCAGCTCTGGCTGTTACTCTTTATCTCAAGTAATGGATGTTAAAGATGACGGAAGAGAGATGTTTAAATCCATTACCTGGTGTGCTTGCTCTTTGCTTCACAGAATACCCTAGTGCCCCCCAAATCTTCTCCTGGCCTGAGGTTCCCCAGCAAGCAAACCCCACAAGCCTATGCTATAAATAAGCCCTGTGACTATAAGCATGTGAAAATCCCACTGAAACTGGCACCTGCTTGTTTTCAACCGATTTTTTTTGCCTTAGGCGATGTAACTTGTGAGCAATTCAGCAGCAGAAACATCCTTGGCTGGGCACAGGACTCTGCAGATGGATTTGCTGAGCTGCTTGACCTCTGACTTGTGAAACTGTTCTTTTGGGAAAAATGCTAGGTACAGAAGCTTTTCTTAGGCTGGAGACAGCAATTTCCAATCAGTTCGTGTCAGGTTGCAAAAGGTCTCCTTTTGGCAGCATTTCCCACCGTGTGTATACACGGGTGCCCAAGACAGCAACCATGGGTGTTGGTGCTGGTTTCAGAAGTGTTGGCAGCCAGGTGCTGGGCTAGATGCAGAGAACTGGAACTGCTGGATGCTCTGAGTTATGTCCAAAGGACTTCATGTAGTCTGAGTTCTACAGCCTTTGCAGTGCTGGGGCTGGGAGCACTTCTGCAAGGCCATTTTTGTTTTTTCAAGTGGTCCTGGCTGTCCCTTCTTTCTTGGACTGATGCAGGAGATTTTTACTCTCATTAGAACTGTATCACTGCATCTTTATGGAGCCAGTGGAAGACAGACTCATTCTGAAGCTGTGTAGGACCATCATTGGGATTATTCTTTGTCAGAGGGAACCAGAGAGCTATTTTGTAAGTTACAGCATAAAAAGCAATGAACTTATTCATAAATCCTATATATAGTATACATTTATCTCTTCTTGATTAGTAAATCTATTTGAGAAAAAAAAATCCTATGATTGAGTATGCAGTTAAGAAAAACAACCGACAAACCAACACTAAATATGTGTGAAGTAATTGGTAGCTTTGCCATTCACAACGGCTGCACAGATCCTGCTGGCTCTTCCCTTCCTCTCTTTGAATCTTGTCTTGTGTCTGTATTCTTTTTATAGACTCATAGAAACATCTAGGTTGGAAAAGACCTTCAAGGTAATTTTGTCCAACCATTAACCCAACTGTCCCAAACCCACTTGCTTGTCCTAAGTTCCAGATCTACGCAACTTCTTTGCAAAAGAGTAGAAAAGAGTCTTGACTTTGATACTTTGGAGTTAGATGAAATGGTTTACTGTGGCACATGAAAAAATAGGTGAAGACAAAGGGGAATATTAGACAAGTTCAGAGGAAGTGACCCAGAGGAGCTTAGGGTCTACAAGACTTACCAGTCCCACGGTCAATGCTGAGAATGCAAGTGGAGGGAAGCAGATCGTCCACTTCAGAAACACAGAGAAATGGCACGGGGGTTGCCTTCAGGCTCTTGTAATGTTTTGTTCTCAGTGCTTGAATATTGTGGTTTGAAAATTACCAGAATTTTCAGACTTACAGGTTTGTGCTTTTATGAAGAAAAGAAAACATCCTGTTTCTTTAAGAGGACTTTCCCCTTGGAACTGTCCTTTTTACAGCAAGAATGCACTAATTCTCTTCCAAAAACATCAAAGTGTCTATTCTGGAACTGTTCTCACAACCCAGCAGGATTAAATGTACAGATGTGCTGGCGCCGGAGCTCTTTTGCTTTTAGCTGAAATGAAATGGAAGTTGGTCTCACTCACCAGCTGTGTCATCAGCTGGGATGGAGTTCTTTCTGAATGAGGAAACAATAGCCCTTTGTCAAGCAGCTGAGACAGCTTAGCTTAGTCAGTATAAAACCTGTGCATGGCCCATTCTTGAAGAACACTGTCTTAACCTCCTCTAGAATAGTTCAGGTCAAACAGGTCTGTCTCAGAAAATTAAACTATTTCTGTTGAAATCTGAACTCTCTGCTACTGAATTACCTGCTAAGCTCTTCTACATCTTCTTCCAGAGTCTTCTGGTCTCAGCATGGAAAGTAGTGTGGATGCCTTTTCAGTTCTGGGTTGATTGTGGAATAGGCAGATGTAGATCATGTCATGATGGTATGACTGATTTGCCCAAAAACAAGGCCATTAGTATTTTCAACCCCCTAACTGCCATCTGCAATGGGGGGGTTGCAGATGTGCTGTCATGCTTGGCACATTTATTTTTCTATCCTAAGCTGTGGAGATTTGTAATTAACATTTTTATTTAAATAAGCCTTCACAGATTTTGTTGGTAGAGGAGAAGTAACTGTGCAAGATTTGGAAGAAATTTATTCTGTGGGCTGTTTATTCTTTGTATTCATCTTGAGTCATTTTGAGCCTTCTGATGATACCCTGTGCCAGAAACAGGATACCTTCCCTGGTCACTGTAGGCTTGACAGAGGCAGAAACCTGCCTGTTCAGAAATGTTTCTCCAACAAATATTCGGATGAATAAACACCTCTAAATGTAGTTCTGAATATCTCTTCAGCTTCCTGATGTTTATTTTGAAGCTTACCAACATGCTTTGGACCCAGATAGAGATTTGCTCTGGACCGAGCGGTAATAGACATCATGCATAAATGTCCGTGGTTTGACCCCAAGCTCGAGTACAGCGCCTACAAGGATGAATGTATCTGTTTACACCTTCACCTCCAGCTGCTGAGGGACACAGTAAACCAACAGGTAAGCTGAATTTACAGTACCTCCATCTTGGGGAAGTAGGAGGAGAAATCCAGAATGGGAAACTTTGATTATAGCCTGCACGGGTTTACAGTGTTAAGATGGATGATTACTAATTTACCAGTGAAGTCTATGGATGAAATGTAAATTGAAGACCTGAAAAGCAGAAAGCTCTGTGATTTTGTCCATATCAGAATGAAAATACTGGAAAGATTCTAGATTTTCATATGTTTGATACAGGTCTGTCTCAGAGATAATTAGAAATATTTGAGAGATGTGCAAACTGAATAAAATTACATATACACTTTGTTATATATATTATGTGTATTCTTTAGTGCATAAAAGTCTAGTCCTATTTATAGTAAGAGAGAAGAAAAAACCTTTACTTAGAAAAGCAATATATCTAATGTAGCTGTGAATTCATGTGCTAACAGCAAAAGCACAACATTTGAAAGCCTCATATTTTTCTTCTGGTTTAAAAGTGTGCTTGAGCTTTCCTCTGTTTCCTGCCACAAGATGCATGCTTCCTCTGAGCTTTGATTTCCAAGGTTGTAAGTTGGGATGTTTAACTAGCTGACCTTCGTGACTTGGCTTTTAGTCCACAAATGGGAAGTTTGGGGTTTTTCTGCAAGAAGCTACTTTTGTGCTGCTGTGGTCACTAATGCTGCCATGCTGCTAGTAATGAAAATGGAGTCTTGTCAGCATCACTCGAGCTCAAATATTTTTCTGAAGGAATTCAAAAGATTCAAAATACCTTTGGCAGGAATAATGGGTACATATATAATTGACTCAAAAATGCATTTGATATAGAAAGTTTTGCAGCTTATGTGTGAGTGAAGAGTATTTAGGCTTGCCTTGATTTCTAGGTGCATGTGAGTCTTATTGGCTAATGTCACTTGTGTCTATTGCTGGGTTTTAGATTGATGCCCAGAGGGAACACCTCCACAGGAGTTGGTGGGAAGGTCAGAGGGGTGGCATGGGAGAATTTGTACTTTGTTATGATATGATTACTAAGCAGCTCATCTCTCTTAACACTAGCTTGTGAGTAGTTATGCAGTATTATTTTTTTTCTGGAGAGAAACTCTTTCTGCTCTAGTTTCTGTGATTGATTGATTGATTGTAAAAATTTGAGATCCAGCATCTCTAAATAAGAATGACTGGAAAAATGGCAGCCTTAGGGTGAATTGAGTAATGGATGAGTCTCTAATGTTGTTCATGCTATTCATAGGCTTATGCTATTTAGGTAGATTGGGAAAAATTTAAGGAAGAAAAGTGATTCCTCTCCCACCACCTTTACACTGATGTTTCATGACTTCGAAATTACATGAATTACGTGTCAGTGTTGGGTTAATGGTTGGACTAGATAATCTTGAAGGTCTTTTCCAACTTCAGCAATTCTGTCATTCTGTTTGTTAATTTTACCTTATAGTGCACTGGGGCATTAATATTCCCAGGGGTAGAGACTACTGAACAGTGATGATGACGGTGGGTGCTGACATTAGCCTGCCTTTAGATTGCTGCATCAGGATCCTGACCTGGCTTCCTTTGGCCACAATCTGTTACTCTTTTGAGCACACCTGTCCTCTTGGATGTGCATGTGCTGTTTTCACATGTGGAATCCACACATCACCTGCCTCCTGTTCCACATCCTATGCCTGGGCAGCACTGTGGGTTATGCGAGGGGTTTACATAGCAGCTAATACACACCTAGATGTTGAGACCCCCCTCTACCTCTGTTCCCTTCTGGTTTCCCACCTATCTTTCAGGCCTATTCCTTCCCCCATGCTTATTTTTATTTTGCAATGGTTATGTGAGGGCTTCTTCTAAAGCAGAAAGCTTTAACGGGTGGGTATGAGATGTGATAAGGCAATTAATAAAATATGGCAGCTAACAAAAGAGAATTTGAAACTTTTCTGTTTTCATTAGCAAATGAGAGTGCTATGTTCCAAAGTAATGATACTTATTAAGACTTCAGTTCTATTTTTGGATGGTTGATTTCTGATGTGTGCTAAAGCCACTGCAATTTATTCTTGCCAATTAAGCAACTGCAAGGTTTCCTTATATATGCAGTTTATAAAAGCCTTATTTGAGAATTATTTATTCTTTCCTTTTGTTGTTTTAAAGTCCTACTCTGAAGAACATTTATTTGCTGGAGTTTCATCCTTCTCTTGGTCTGGTGAGCTTGATCCCCAAAGCCCTTGAATGTATTACCAGGAATTCTACAACATTTGCAGACCAAAAGCAACCAGTAATGTAGAAAAACAAGTACTTCACCTAGCAGTTGATGAGTGGCTAGTTATGGAAAAGGCAGAAACTTCTCTACAGGTCTCAGACTGAAAAAGATTTAAGTTCCATTGTTATGCTAGTAATGGTTTTTTAAAGCAGAATGGCCAGAAGTGAGACCTTGCTGGCTCATTTCCACTTGCTGGTTGAAGTTCTAGCTATGTGAGTCTTCAATTATTTGCCTGTGATTGGTGAACGTCCATGCTAACCACATTTAAAACAAGATCTTTTTTTGTAAATAAACAGAGAAAGGTAGAACTCCTGATTTCAGGCCAGTATAAATTAGGAACCTAATATGAGGTCATGGTAAGTCTCCAGCTTTTGTGCTTGTATGCGTGTGCAGTCTGCTAAGAGAAAAGACTGGACATTAAACCAAATATTGTCATAGGTGGAGCCAGTGATTACTATAATATGCCCCATTTCCTGATGTAGAACACTGAATTTGGTTGGCTATAATTTTGATAGATGCTAATTATTGAGAATTGTATTATCGATGCTGGATGTCTCTACAAGTTTCTTTTTTTATTTTATTAGTGTAGTTGTTGCTGAGAGCAAGAAAAGGAAAATAAAGTTTTATTATCTCTTTTCTCTCCGGGGCTGTAGTACAGCTAAGTGTTGGAGTACACATTTCAGGTTTGCCCAGCATAAACTAAACTAAAATATTCTGTTGCAACATGCTCAGTAGAAAGATGCTATCTGAAGTTTCTGTGTGCCCCGATATATCTATAAGCTAAGGAAAATCGGGACTTGCCACTGTCCCTGCAATAACAGCTGTAGTCTGAGTGATCCATGCTTGATTTGGGTCTGAGTGTTGAAAGTGAGTCCAGGGAGCCAGAGCCTGCACTGTCACTGGTATTGTCTTCACTGGAAGTAGCAGGGAAGCTGGCCGAGCAGATTGCAGGGGAAATGCAGCAGCTCTGCGAGTGGAGCAGGAGATGGGCTGGAACGTGGAGAAAATACTGTTGGCTTGGTAAGTGGGTTGGCAGACAGTAAGTGGGAATGAAGATTGAAGTAGATGAAAACTGAGAGACAGAGGCTAGCACTAAGAGCCAGTGGAAAGAAAAGATATTGGGGGGAAAAAAGTGCATTGTGGATTTGGGACTGGGGCAAGAAGGCATCTCAGATGGGAGTGGAGAGTTGAAAATAATTTAGTAAAGAGATTGGCTCAAACTATCCAAAAGCACTGGCAAGAGGGCTTGCTAATCAAGGGAGTGGGAATGAATGTGAGAAGTTTGAGATATGGAGACAGATCTGGGTAGATGGAGACTACAGAGACGGTGATGGATAAGAAAGTACAGAGGTAAAGTTAAAGCAGAAGGGCACAGCTTTGTAGGATACTTCCCTCCCTGGCCTAGAGCAAACCCCAAGTATTAACCATTTAGCATCTCTATGCTGCCATTAAAATCCACTGGCAGTGTCCTGCTACTCTCTTGTCCACAGCAGATCACAATCAGTTCTTCACTTTTTAAAGTTTAGATCCCAGGAGTAGCAGAGTTTTGTGATGGATCTTACAGTGACCACATCGCTGTTGTGGAGGGCAAAAGGGAGGGATTTTGTCGTGTTTACTTCTTGCCGTTCCTTTTCCTTCAGCAAAAGATGCAGATGAGAGGAACTCACGCAAGTGGGCAATTTTTAGACAGACACTAAGGTTGTAAAAGTCAAGCATTTAAATTTTAGGAAATTTGCCTTTGCTGCAGCAGATTTAATTAGATTTCTTTTTACACAGGCATGATGATGCAGTCTTTATATGGTCATATTGTTTTTCTTTATGACTTGGTACGCTAAAGTCAACGCTTCTGTCCTTTCTGTACAGCTCCTTTTGTGACCCTGGACCTCATTCTTTCCTGTTATTCCAACTCTTTACTAAGGGTGATTTTACAAGATCCAGTCTTTATTCCCCATTTCGTTTCCAAAACATCTTTCAATGTCATAATAAACAAATTGACCAAGGGAGATATATGGATGCTGCTAGCCTGGGAACAGGTGCTTGTCCTCTGTATCAGAGTGCCACCTGAAAAGTGAATTCTGGAATTAAAACACTAAATGATCACTAGGGAGGTGCAAGATCTTTCATGCTAACCCCAGGCCAGGATCAGCTATACCTGTATTATTCCTGTGGGACAAACAGTTCTCCTGTTCTAAACACATCGTATAATAGACATTTCAAGCAGTCTGTTGCAGCGCTTCACCTTTAACAAGTCCTCCTTAAAGTCTTGCTACAGGCTAAGCTTATTACCTCTTCTCTTGTCCTCATCAGAAAAAGGGAAGTTTTTATTCCTGTAGCAGCAATGTGGAGAAGCACGTAGGGATGGGTTGTTCCACCCATCCAGAGTCATGGAATTACAGAACTCCATTGTAAAGTACTGGAAAAGAGGAACAAAATAAAGTTGCACAACTTCTCAGATGTTGGGCTGTTCTCTTTTCAAACTTATTTTGTGCTTCTGTGAAGCTGTGACAAATGGCAGGCGTTACAATCTAGGCTTCTATTACTAATAACCACACGTCTGGGTTCAGATATCCTCGTGGTCTGTGATTGTTACTCATAAGCAGCAAATAGTGGTGGCTGCAGCAGTGGTCACATCTATCCTGTCTCACACGAGTAGGGTGGCACAGTTGTACAGGTTGTGACAGACGAGGATTTTGATCTGCTGGCAGAGCCAGGAGCTGTTCTTGCCACCACTTCTACATCACAGCAGCCAACAGACTATTTTCTCCTTTCCAGGTCTCCACATTACCAAGCTGCTGCTATTGGTAATTTTTCTTTCCTGAGTTTTCAGCTGTTTTGGGTGATATGTGGCTAGAAAATAGTTAACTTTACAGCTAGAAGTATGAAGAGAACCTTGCCAAATGTAAGCAACAGATAAAAGGAAGCCATAACAGCGTGCGAGGACCAATTAGTGAGAACTCAGTTGTCTGTAAGAACAGCTATTCAAGGCAGGGTAAGGTGTCGCTAGTTTTGGGTTGCAACTCAAGATTTCGTGCTAAGGGTGACAGTTTACAAGGAGACAGATTTCTAACTGTAGCCTGGCCAGCCCTTTCTAGGCAATCCAATGCAAACTGTTAACCAATATGTACAACTCTTTCCCACATAACCATGACTGTTACGGGTTTCAGTGTGCAAGACAGGTGGAAATAACCCCCTTGTATCTGGTGTCAAACAAATGTATCTGCTTTATAACTCTTTGTGGGTTATAGTGTTTGATTCTGCAAGTCAGGAGGCTTCCACCATCCCAGTAGAAAGGGTGTCCAGCTCTGCAGAATTAGCTGACCATATGAGTTTACTGACCCCAGTTTTGGAGTGTCATACAATGGCACCTGTGCTGGGATCTGCTCACTCTTCAGAGGAGGAAAGGCTTCACTGAGCAATAAGTGAACCAAGTTATAGAGCCCCTGCTTTAGAAAGGTGTTCCCTTCTGAAAGCTTTATGAATTTTTGTTTTACAGTAATTCAGAATTTGTGTTAGATGCAAAAAATAAACAAATGGAACTTTGTTAAGTCAGTAAATCCAGGTTTATAGATTCAGTGACTTCACCTTTGAAGCAAGTGGCAAAACACTAGAGTATTCATAGGGGTAGGATAAGTTGGCACAGGTATGGTTCTGACCTTGCATGGGTTGAAAGGCAGAAGCAATGCCAATCATGTTTTACTTCAGAAAAAAGGACAGTTTCCTAAAGTAAAGACTTTTGTCATCTGTATATTACTCATTTCTCAGTTTCCTTTTCCCCTGCCCCCTTTCTTTGCTGAGGTGCTGATAGAAGACCCTGTGCTGGTACAAGAGATTGCTTTCTCACTATTAGAGGCGGGAGCACACGAAGAAATAATGACAAGTAGAGAAAAACAATCCGTTGTCCTGGAATCCTTCTGTGCACTCCTGTATCTTGTCATGCTTTGCCTTCAGCTGATGGAGGTGGTGATGGAGAGTGCATAACTGGCCAGGTAAGTGGGCCAGTAGTACCATTTGAGCTATGGTGACCTTGGAGCAGTGTGGTTTGTAGAGGAAGAAGTAACCTCTTTTAAAGAGACCTCCTGCTGTAGTTGGAAAACCCCACAGAGGTGGGGGTGCCTGCATTTGTGCTGTGGGAGATAGATTTGCTTGTTACATGGAGATGGAGTCTACCTGGTTTTTGCAGATTTCAAAAGATGAGGCCGTGCTGTTCTTCAAAGCTTTATAGGAGAGACTTTTTTCCAATTGAAAGTACCAAATCTTGTCAAAAGGATGAGGAGCAGGAGAAACCCACTGATTGAATGGGCACAAATCATAGAATCATAACGGATCGGAAGGGACCTCAAGAGATCATCTAGTCCGATCCGCCTGCAACAGCAGGATCACCTAGACCAAGTCACACAGGAACTCATCCAGGCGGGTCTTGAATATCTCCAGTG
>JAOXOE010032369.1:0-11076 GCA_028565055.1 Phoeniculus purpureus
GCCAGGCTCTGCTCAGTGTCATCTAGTGATAGGACAAGGGGCAATGGGTGTCAGCTGGAACAGAGGAGGTTCCACATGAATGTGAGAAAGAACTTCTTCACAGTGAGGGTGACAGAGCACTGAACAGGCTGCCCATGGTGGGTTGTAGAGTCTCTCTCTCTGGAGATGTTTAAGACCCACCTGGATGTGTTCCTATGTGACTTGGTCTAGGTGATCGTGCTGTGGCAGGAGGGTTGGACGGGATGATCTTTCGAGGTCCCTTCCAGTCCCTAATGATTCTATGATGCTATGATATTTGAGGTTCCCTAATAACATGTATGTAGATAAATTTGTTCAGAGGTATTGAGAAACTCTCGGGTTTACTAATACTCTGAGAACTTCTGGGATTTTTATTCTCACCAGCATTGTGAGTCACGCCACCCCTTTGCTAGCAGTATTCTTGGCCAGTTAAAATCTGGCAAGAGTTAATGACATTTCTGCAATGATAAGGAATCTGTGACTCGGTGCAGAGTCTTTCCGTGATGTTTCTCGTAGCTGAAAGGGGACACAGAAAAACTCCCCTTGCAGCAAGAAGAGAGAAATAAAGGACACTGTGAATCAGCGTATGGAAATGATTGCAAGAAAAAGACACCCTATACCAATAAGCTGTATAAAATGTAAGTATGAGAAGGAAATGTTTTTGGTCTATTGATCATGGCATATACAGAAGTAATATTGTGCAATCGAAAATGACTGTTTGCATTGTACTTGAGAAGAAAGGCTGACAAGCTTCTGCTGAGCAGCCTAGGAATCTGTATTCTCAGAGGACTTTATTAAGACTGGAGGGGTTTTCCACAGAGTCTCTTTAACATAAAATGAGCAAGCCTCCGAGGGCCTCGATTGTGTTGCAGATTTATAAACTATACCCCCAACAACATGAAGGGTGGTATTTAGGGAACTGAGGCTGCATAACACTTGAGACAATAGTTTCCCAGAGTCTGCAAAATACAGGCTTACAATAGAGAGTATACTTTTCTCATTTGTAGACATCTGGACAAAACAGTGTGCTGTCTAGATCCCACAGCAGACTGGGGTCTGATTTTTTAATTAGGTTTGGCATGCATCAGAGGGGTACATATGTTCAGCAGGTGTTTTTACCTTACACATCTTTTGCTCCATTACCTATGTATTGTTCAAAATGAGTTCTGCTGCTGAATACAAACAGATTTACTTGAAAAAAATTAATAGAATGAAAAATTATTAATGCCTTTGACAAAAAGGAGCCACAATTTTCCCAGATTCACAGAATCATAGAACATTAGGGACTGGAAGGGACCTGGAAGGATCATCTAGTACAATATCCCCAACACAGCAGGATCAGCTAGACCAAGTCACACAGGAACACATCCAGGTGGGTCTTAGACATCTCCACAACCCACCCTGGGCATCCCCTTCTGGTGCTCTGTCACCCTCACTGTGAAGAAGTTTCTTCTCATATTGATGTGGAACCTCCTGTGTTCCAGCTCATACCCATTGCCCCTTGTCCTGTAATTAGATGACACTGAGCAGAGCCTGGCTCCATCCTCCTGACACTCACCCTTCACATATTTATAAACATTAATGAGGTCACCCTTCAGTCTTCTAATTTTTCTGACATCAAGTGCATGGCTTGGGAAAAAAATGACTGGACTGGCAAAATTATTATAATTAGTTGCTAAATTACACATGCTTTCCATATTTTGAAATCTTACACTCAGGCTAAGTTCACCCAAAAGATGTCAAGTCCTCCCTAATGTTTGAGGATTCACGCAACTCTTTGACAGTGAAGCTGGGATAATTTTATTGTTTGGAATTAAAAAAGAAAAACCTCAACGTTTTCATTTAATTAAGGTGTGAGAAAGATGTAATTAAACCTGGAGTTTATCATCTTTGAGAATTATTCTAGGTGCAATTGTAGTCATATATTCTCCAGGAGATCTTTTGGAATTGAGCTTTATGACCTTGAGTCGCAAAGGGGTGGAATAATCACAAGTGTTTAAAAGTAGATGGTTTGTTTTTATCCCTCCTCACTCCGCTGCCAGATACTCCAAGGACAGAAATGTTGCCCAACACTAGATGCGCTAAGCAAGAAGAGTGAGAGATGGGATTTACTCTTCAATGAGACCCATCAGCTGTATAGATGTCTGGAAAGGTGTTCTATTTATGGAGAATGGAGAAAGAGGTTTGGGGCAAAAGAGAATTCAGCTGACATGGGATGATCCTGACTTGCTAAGGGACACCACTGAACTCACACGAGTGAGACACGCAGACAGGTCTTTTTGCTACTATGGAGGGCACTCATAGGAACACGCAGGCAAAACAGGAGCTTTGTAGAGAACTTCTCGTTATGTCTTCTTTGCCCAGCTTCTTGGTGCTAACCACAAGTCTATACTCACAGCGTGGCTGTGTTTGGCAACCTGAATATCCTCCTTTTATAGACAGCAGCCTTTTTTACCCAGTCACAGCTCCTGAGCATCCCTCTAGCCCACTTAAGTCACAGGGAAAGTGGAAACCATGGATTCACTGGCTTCTTACCCCCAGTCACACCCTGAGCAAACAAGAAAGCTCTGGTTTAGGGTGGCTGTGTCCCTTATGGTCTCTGTTTCTCATCCTGACCAGATTGGCACTGAATACAGGGGTTTAATTGGCCATTCAGATCGCACTCCTGTGGTGTCTAATCAGTTTCTGGCAGTACGCAGCACAACACAATCTGTAAAGTCTCCAGAGCAAAACTAAACACCCTGTGATACTGTATCATGAACTCTCACTGTGATGCTTGGTTGTCATCATGCACCTCCTGCTTCCCCAAACACCCCAAACGAACCAGAAACAAGACAAGCACTTTGAGCTGGAAGGAGACACGTGAAACCGGACAGCAGGTGTATAACGGTCTGAATGGATGTGAATCCAATACAAATGCATTTAAAATAGGGCTTCCAAAAGCTTCTTCCGTAAATCGCAGCCTAAGTGTAAGAAGAAATGGTGCGGGAGGTGTTCGAGCAGCAAGGAACATCCAGATGCAAGAGCAAGGCCTGAGGGCAGGGGAGCAAAGATTCAGAGCTTTCAGCCTAAGCAGGGAGATGGGGTCGCTTGCAGAACTCAGCAAATTTATGAAGTTTTATGAGTTCTGGGAAAAAGAACGGATGACAATAGGATTAAATATTTCTGGAGCTAGTTAACATTCAATTCAGAACCCTGCTTTTCTAGCAGCACTGCCCCAGACGATGTGTCTCCGACACAATCTGAATATTCAGTGGGTAGCTCCTCATTTCCGTAGCCTTACTTGTAGTGATTTCTAACATGAAAATTATTGGCTTAAACAGTGAATCCTCTGTAGCCTCTGCAGTATATCTAGTAAATACACCGCTTCACTGTGCATTCAGTGCAAGAAAATAGTCTTTTAAACCTGCAAAGTGGAACAGTTTTCACCCTAAGTTATCGGTGATTTGCTTGGGGGAATCCCAAAGAAGTGCAAGGAAATACTCTGTCTCCTAAACAAATAAGAATCGATTTGTTTAATGTTCCTATTCTGCCCATGGGTAAACAGAAATATCTGAGACAGAACCAGAGGGCAGAACTGGATCTACTCTGGATAGTTTCTCAGCGTGTTCTTCGTTTGGAGATGTGCAGGGCTGCCTGTTGGGGAGACTGAGACAAAGAGGGTCTGTAAACCAAAGACACGCTGCCTCTTTGCCTGGCGTGGATCAGCTGAGACTCAGCTCCTTCAGTGAACCTGTTCCAATTAGTGCACACAACAGGGAGCAGGAAGTCACAAGCAGTTGTAGTTCACTGCAATTCCTTATCCTTTACTGCAGCTCCTCCTCCACATCGTATGCTAACCCGAAAGGTTTGAAGAGACCTTGTGTTTCTAAGTAATCCGCATGATGAGGTAGGGATAGAATTAATCCTCCTTTTCTCATTAGCAGCTTCTTTTTGCACAGGATGAATGTAAAACCAGATATAAAAGGCATTACAAGCAGTATTTCATGTGTCCTTTTAGCTGCTTTGAGAAACACAGCTGCTTTAGAGCCTCTTAGGACCTCTGCATTTAGGCTCCCAGCGCTCATCTGACAAACAGATAGCTACAAGATACTGCCGAAGATTCAATTGATGTTTAAGGAGTCTAGAATAAGAAAACATAACTGATGTCCTCAGTAACTGGTAAACGATTAAATGATCGTGCAATTGGCCCAACAGTTATGTACTGAATATTTTTCAATGACAAAGGCTGAAAACAATAGTCTTCATTGTACCGTTATCTGTGATACACAAGCATTTACTCCTTAGAGGACGCATGCATTACCAGGAGACAAGTGTGGCTGAGACTCACCACATTTTCTTATGTAACGCTCTATAATAAACACTTCAGCCAGGGAGGAGCTACCTTACTGGTGTTTTGTTTTGTTTCATACTGTGTAGATGGTTTGGGTCTTTAACGAGTGCTGCAAAACCGGTAGGAAAACCCCTGTCTCACAAGACCTTTGTGAGGGTTAATCAGTGAAGGTTTGTAAGATGCTTTGAAGATGAAAGCTGTGATGTAAATGCTAATTACTTTTTATTACTGTCTTCCTAATCTTTAACAAATCGGGTTTGTGTGGAAGCGAGTGATTGATCTTGCTAAGCAGAGGTGTGCAGAGTGGGAGAAGGGCCTCGGTGAGTTTCACGTTAATAATTCTCCCTAGGAACTTCATCTCCTCGATCTCTCCAGCTGCCCTAACCCTCTGCCTCCGCGGCGCTTTGACAGCGCCCTTCAGGTTCAATTGCTACACTACTGCAGTTCCTGGTTCTGATCCAACAACCCATGAAATCAAAGGGGTTTTTCCATCACTTTGAGCGGAATGGGCAAAAGGTCAGAAAAACAGACTTTTATGCAGTGTTTTGGAAAACAGCTAAGCAACAAAAACCTGTTTTCCGGAAACTGCCCGTGCTTGCTCTCTGCATGATTAGCTTGATGCACACTGTCAGGTTTTGTCAATTGTGTCAGATCATATTCCTATCACACAGTTTCCTCTGTGCACAATAACATGATTCCTTGCCGGCCTGCTCATCTGTGAGCCTGTGGCTGTCTGCTGCACTAAATTAGATGCAACTTTAGCATCAGCACACTAGATCACGTAGGGCAAGACATTTTGGCACTCAGGGCACGAGAGCAGTTTGGTTCTCGCCGCATACAGCATACAGGAAAGCAATGTTTTCTCTGGGAGGCAAAGGGTCTCAGCTCCCAGAGCAACTCAGCAGAAGCTGCCAGCCGCGGCTGGGTACTCGTGTTACTCATAAACATCCCTGCACTGGAAGCTGCTCGCTCCAACTTTCTGATAGGAAGCACACACCATGGGTAGTAACCACCACAGTGGTTTGCTGAGAACTGAGGTCTCTTTGACTTGACTTCTATGCCAGAACGATCTTTATCAGGTATGTGGTAGCAGATTGAGACAGCTGACGTTAAGTAGGACAGCTCAGACTAAAATAAAACCTACCTTATTGCTGGCAATGTCAGCTATC
Organism: Phoeniculus purpureus; assembly: GCA_028565055.1. Lineage (NCBI taxonomy): Eukaryota > Metazoa > Chordata > Aves > Bucerotiformes > Phoeniculidae > Phoeniculus > Phoeniculus purpureus. Next base: position 5,521 of record JAOXOE010032369.1, read on the forward strand.
CAAGGAATGAGATGTATTCTCTGTCACCTGCCGTTTTAGAAGATAGTCTTTGTGACCATGCAAATGACAGAGCGAATCCCAGGCATTCCTGCAGCCAATGTGAAATGAGGAGTTCGGCTCCTTTTGCTATCAAAGAATCCAGGAGTACCTACAGTGAAGTGTAAAGCTTTCATCACTCGTGACGCCTGGCAGGCAGAGGTGGCATTTATCTGGGCATACCTCAATAGATACCGGTCTTCGTGGACTATCACATCATGTTATGCTGCTAAAAACTGAGATGTAACTAAAATCCTTTCTGTGGCAGCTGGTGCATTTCCCCGAATGCGAACTGCAGGTGACTGCCTCACAGCTTGGCATGGGTTAGCTAGCTCTGTTGCATAATGGAGTAGCTAAAGAGAAAACAATACAATAGGGAGAACGTTTTGCACCCTATTATATCAAATAATATACAAATAACGATGATATTCATCACTAGCAATTATACTGTTAATAATTATTAATAATAGGTATAATATTAAATACTAAAACTCTGATTTAATGGTTGTGATAGAAAACTGTTTGAAAGCTTTTGGGGTGAAGTGCTGGTATGACATACAGATCATAGTGATATAGAGTTCTACCGGTGCTTTGGGAACCAGAGAACACTTACGCCCAGATCTAGAAAGGGTCCTTTGTCCCCAAGCAGGCGTGCTCTTTTTTTGTTTGAGAAACTCCAGCATCATGCGAACTTGGGAATTAGAACTACATTGCACAACAACAGGGGATTGGCCTCATAAGGAGCTTCCTTTGCTGTCACCAGTGTCCTCTGAGAATGGATAAAAAGAGTCACTCACAGCACCTCCAAACTTTCGGCGGCTTTTGTCACTGCCAGGGCACCCTGGCTACATACTGGGTTTTAAATGCAACCTTTATAAAGTTGATCAGCTGTCTGTCATTGATAGATACGTCATTGGATATCAAGTTATAAGCTTTATCTGTCACCATTGTATTTTTAGTTTGAAGACTGAGGGAAATGACACTGAAATATTTGTCTCCAATGCTCCTTAGCCAAGTAATATATCACTCTGAAATGTTGAGGAGCCACTTGAATGTCAAAGGTTGAGCTTCTATGTACTCAGTGTTGAATTACTGCCAATCTGGAAACAATTAGTTTTTCTTAATTAATAGGGACAGCTACGCTGGACGGGGGTTTAGCGTGTTACTGAATGTGTTGCATGGAGCCTTTTTCAGCTGTCACCAAAGAGCCCAGACAGACTTCTCTCAGATTTCTGAGATTAGGGGCCAGGGTCAAGGAAAACGAATCTGTAGCAAACACCAGTAAGATTGACAAGGCTGTGTGGCATCATGTCTAAAACAGCTACCATTCTCAAAACTCATACTAACCGAGGCTCTCCTTAAAAGGAGGAGTTTAGCATTGGGAGTGAAATACTATGGATGTCCTATTTGTCTTACCTGTGCCCAAGATCTTAATTGTGATAAGCATAGCCTGATAGACCAAATCTGCCTTTCAAACTACAAGAATTATACCTCTCTAGTCTACTACTAATTCGTAGAAAAACTAAGTACTTTCTGATGACACCGAGTACAATCACTGAAATTAGTAAAAGTCCCAGTGAAGTTACTTTAAGGTAAAGTAATAACTTGTCAGAAGCAGCATTATCCCACAGATTAAAATCTGCTTTCAACTTGTGCACATGGACATGCAGTGCACGGGAGATGCTCTGCGTGGGAGCAGCGTGGAGGAGGTTGAAAACAACAAGTTAAGGGCGCACATGCAAGAGGGGACGGTTTCCATTTTTCCATGCAAGCACGCAACTAATTCACCACAGAGGCCTGGTGCCTGCAAAACAGCATCTAAATCTTTAGCTGAACAGCTGTGTGGGAGATGGGCGGACACAGTCCCTCCGAACTGATTCTGCCTTTACTGATTTATTACCATCCACAACGAGTTTATCATGTCTTACTTTCCCCAGAAGATAAATTATAAGGGGAAAGCACATAGAGCAGGGGGACTGCATGTGAGGAGATGTCATAATATTTCATTGTATTGCTGGAAAAGCTTCTGGTGAATTACACTGGTGTTTATTCAGGTTATTTGCTGTATGTGGGTTTGGATGATGCATCAATACTCCCACAAGATCCTATAGAAAACACACACACACACACTCCACTGAGTGTGGAACTGAATTTTACAAGGATTAAATGAATAAAAGGACACCAAATGCATTTAGAGATCTCCTGACTGTATACTACAGAATGAACTCAACTACTCTCTTGTTCCCCCTGTGCCCGACTGGCATTACCCCACATACTGCAGATAAGTACCGCAGAGCAGGACAAATGGAGGTACAAAGAGGTACGTACGGGCCATGGGTTTACATTGTCGATGTGCATAAATGTAGACTTGACAAAAATGTAAATGACCAGTAAATGTTGTGATAGTAACTGGTGAGAAGCCTCAGAAGCATTTGTGACCCTTCGATTTTGGACTCCCAGTTACGGTTATCAGTTTTACACATTTATTCTGTGTGACTTGGTCTAGGTGATCCTGCTGTGGCAGGGGGATTGGACTAGATGACCTTCCAAGGTCCCTTCCAATCCCTAATGATTCTATGATTCCAGGAGTTACGTTAAAAGGCCACGCTGCTACAACAGACTTCACCCCATCCAGCCTTCCCTGATGTCCAAAGTAAAAGCATCCTCTGAAGCAGCAGTCGGATTCCACAAAAGTGTTTAACACCATGTTTTCTTTTTACTACCTTTGTCTGACATGTTTTTACCTCCATATTTTCCTCTGTTCTCTAGCCATATGACTGAATAATGACCATTCTATTGACTAGAATTGGTTGTATGCTGTGGAGAGGTTACCTATACAAACAGAAAATTAAAATATGAAAGAGAGAAAATAGCAGTTTGATCAAAGAACCTTCCACTAGTTCAGCGATTCCTCTGAGCTACATTGAAAAAGGAGTTCACAGCATTCAACTGGTAACAAGCAAAAGCTTACAAAAATAATGTCATAATTGACTTGCAGCAGGATGTTTTCAGAAATAAAGATAGCTCCTGGCCAAGTTCCCATGTAGTAAGTTAGGTCCAGCATGGGTATTGCCAGAAGTCCTTCTGGGGGTCGCTGGGGAAAAAAAAGGATGTCTGGTTGATTTTTTCTTTCTCTCAGGGATCTATTTTAAGAGTGGTTTAATTTAAAAATTTCTTGATTGCTTTCAATTTCTTTACAGAAGTCACTAAATGTAACTTCACTGTTTTACGTCTTTTGACTGAAGGACTATAAAATATCTAGTCTGCTTCTGCTGTTGAAGACAAGGAAAGCATTCATGTGAACGCGATGCATGTGGTGCATTGATGTTAAATGCGTTGTTTTCTTCTCATCAAGGGTACACGATGAGTGTCTGTCACAGACATACTTCAACTGTTCATACAGCTCCCCACTGCCTTCAGCACTTGCTTACAAACTTATTTAACAGAGTGACTTTGACTTGTGCCCAGGCCAAACTGTGCTTCTCTTCTCTGTGCTTTGGCTGCGCTCACAATACAGATTCTGTATTGTATATTTTTTTTTTCCACCAAAAGCCTACTCTAAAGGGAATTTTACTACAACTTCATGTTCCTCAAGGGTGTTTGAAGAACAGTAGTCAAAATATGTCTGCCAAGGTTCTTCTCCCCCTCTGCTCTGCACTTGGAAGTCCACATCTGGAGTATTGTGTCCAGTTCTGGGCCGGTCAGTTCAAGAGGGATGTGGAGCTGCTGGAGGGAGTCCAGCGTATAGCAATGAGATGACAAAGGAAGTGGAGTGCCTCCCTTACGAGTTGAGGCTGAAGGAGCCGGGTCTCTCTAGCTTGGGGAAGAGGAGACAGAGGGGTGACCTCATTAATATCTATAAAGAGTTCCTTTCTATAAAGGAACACGAAGGGTGGGTGTCAGGAGGATGGAGCCAGGCGGCTCTTCTCAATGTCATGTAATGATAGGACAAGGGGCAATGGGTGTGAGCTGGAACAAAGGAAGTTCCACATCAATATGAGAAGGAACTCCTTCACAGTAAGGGTGACAGAGCACTGGAACAGGCTGCCCAGGGGGGTTGTGGAGTCTCCTTCTCTGGAGATGTTTAAGAGCCACCTGGATATGTTCCTGTGTGACTTGTTCTAGGTGATCCTGCTGTGGCAGGGGGATTGGACTGATCATCTTTCGAGGTCCCTTCCAATCTCTAATGATTCTATGATTAACATGACATTTGTTCAAGAAGCATCAGCTTAAAACTTACAATGAAAAAAAAGAGATGAGTTCTGATCTTAGTGACATGACACCATTAAATATGTGAGTAATCTTTACCCAGGAAAATGTCCAGTGATCAGAACAATCTCATCCCAGATCAAAAGAGGAGACAGCAGAAATGCAGCAGCAGAGCACAGCGTGCCTTGAAGTGCATCTGTAGGTGCCCTGGGAGAAGTAAATATTCTGACCAGTAACTGTGTCACATCCTTCTCACTGCTCATTAAATGATGCTAGTTACTTTATATTATTTTGTTATTCAAACATTGTTTAATGCTTCATCGTCTCTAATCTGACGTGGGCTTCAGTAGCATTTTTGTTGGAGTATTTCTCTCTGTAGCTTCGAAGGGTTTCTCTCTTTTCACTCTAGAAAATCTCTTTTTCCACAGGTCTTCCAACGAAGCAGACTGCAGCAAACACTGTTGTAAACTCAGTATTATAAATGAGTAAACAACATTTTCTATTTGCACTTATAAGAAGCTAGACTAAGGACTTCAGGAGGGGTTTTGTTCATCCCTCTTTGTTTGCAATACCACTGAGAATTTACAAGCTTTCAGAGGTTTTGTGGCTGTTGTTTGTTTTTAAGTATCTTTGCTGCCTTTGTTGCCGCCGAAACAAAAGTAACCCCAAAGCAGAGGAAACATTTAACTATAAACAAGGGAAACAGCTGAAACAAAGTAACCAAAGTACTGTGGGGTGGATAATGCAGGAGGAAAACGCCTCTCTCTGATTTCCTCAATAGAATCTTGTACTTGGGAAAGTGAAAGACAAAGCAAACAAATGAAGAGGAGGCTTAGCTGGTATCCCTTGAAGTTACTCTATTGCAAATAAATCTTAACTCTCTGAACCCTGGGAATGACCTTAGAATTTGCAGATTGAACCCTCAAGCTTCATAAACTGCAGAGATCCACAGAAAAACAGGGCATAGCCAAACCCATTACTTATAAGCCATTTCTTCTTTTGAGAATGCAGGTGGTAACTATTAGCATAGTCTTCTGATCAAAGGGTCTAATTAGAAGTTTACCAAACCTAAAGGAAATTATATCAAAAACAGGCCCTGTTTTTGCTTGTGTGAGAACAGTGAACCTGCTCTTGGAGCTTGTCAAAGCAAGTGACATACTGCAGGTACCTCTTGGCCCACTTAGAGAAAATGAATCCATTAAAATCCATTTTATCCACTATTATCACATAGAAGGGCTCATAGGATCATAGGATCATAGGATGTTAGGGGTTGGAAGGGACCCAAGAGATCATCGAGTCCAACCCCCCTGC
>JAOXOE010032370.1:0-11076 GCA_028565055.1 Phoeniculus purpureus
AGGCTGCCCTCAATCTTCACTGCTTCAACCAGACCCTCCTTGTTGGTGAGTACAAGATACAGCAGTGCTCCTCTCCTGGTGGGCTCCTCCACCTCCCGGACTGTGGATGGCTGGCTGAGTAGGTCTTCCAGCAAATATCAGGGTATTTAAAATCTCCCATGAGAACCAGGGCCTGTAGCTGTGAGGCTGCTGTCAGCTGCCTGTAGAAGACCCCATCAGCTTCCTTGTCCTGATCTGGTGGCCTATAATAGACACCCACAACAGTGTCACCCATGCCAGCCTGCCCCTTAATCCGCACCCACATACTCTCAACTCTCTCTTCATCTGCCCCTGGACAGAACTCAGTACATTCCAGTTGCTCTCTTATGTAAAGAGCAACTCCACCACCTCACTTTGCTGACATGTCCCTCCCAAAAAGGACACAGCCATCCACGACCACATTCCAGTCATGCAAGCTGTCCCACCATGTCTCTGTAATTGCCACCAGATCATAACCACCTGACTGAACACAGATTTCTAACTCCTCCTGCTTATTCCCCATGCTGCGTGCATTGGAGTACAGGCATTTCAGGGAGTGAGCTGAGTGCTCCCATTTCACCCAAGGACAATGGGAGGCTGCCTGGTTCTCATCAAGACCAGAGCTCTGTCCCACTGGTGCACACCCAACAACAATCCCACCCTCCTTCGAATCTAGTTTAAAGCCTCTGAATGAGCCCTGCCAATTCCTGCCCCAGAACCCTTTTTTCCTTCTAAGATAAACCTCTGAGATACATTTGCCATCAGTAGAAGCTGTTTAGTCACCATTCTAGTAAGCAGGGCCCAATACATGTAGAAAACTGTAGAGAGGGTAATCAACTTTTTCCATTCAGTACTTCAAATCAGACTTAAATCCCAGACAACACCTACACATTTCAAGTCAGCCATTATGGCCAAATTATATTTCACAAGCATATGGGAAGAACTGAACAGAACTACTATTTTTTAGTATTTTAATCTTTTCCAAAGCAAAACAGTGAACTGTGACCACCCACCTACAATAATATGAAGAGCTGATGTTACTGGATCAGAAATGCCAACAGTTGAATAGCATACACAGTCTGTTGATCCTGAAAAATAAAAACCTAGAGATTAATTCACAAATTTTCAAAACAATTATTACTGTTATGGTTCTCAACCCCACTCCCCCGACATTACGTTCCTTCGGTCTGCCCCTTTCTATTTTACAAAACAAAGTAAATGTAAGGATGTTACTATTTAAATCGTAACATTCCCCTCAAGAGTAAATTCATTTTTTGCCATACAAAGTACAAAGATTTTCACTAGATAAGCTAATTAATATCAGTAAATATATAGCATGAAAAACTGCAGGTTTACATTACATCAGTTAAGGATGTAGGGGAAGGAAGACCTATACTGGTTCTCCTTTGCTTAAGATTTTTTACTCACTGAGATTTCATGAAAAAAGTTTAACCAGTCTCCTACTTTTGGGGAGAGTGACCTCAATTCCAAATTGTCAACATTCTCTCCTCTTCCAGCTGCATCTTAAATCAGAAACTCCTGCTTACTTCTATTACTTAAAAATTAGTTAATACTTGCTTCCAGAAATTAGTTTATAGATAGAGGAGCTATGTTAGTAGAGATGTACCTTAGTTCTAGAGCAATATACCTATAAGAACGGAGGAAGCCTTAGGTTGAAACTATATTCTGTCTTTGTTACTATCTACCTTCAAGATATTTCTCATTACATCCACTCAGTATTTTAGGTGCTGTTTAGAGGCCGGCAATTCCACCTGATCCCAATAAAAAACAGTTTAAGAGCCTGATACAAGGTTCTGAATCCCGCTGTGCAGCACAAATTTGAAAGTTAGGGCCAGTTGTATAATAAAGCGTTTTTGGTTTATTATACAACTGTTTTATTGTAGGATTGGAGCATCAAATTCCAGTCTTAGCTTGTAGTTTCTCCTAGACCCTCCCTGAAACTGGAGTCTAAGGCTGGATACAGGAACACAAAAACTTACTTTGTCCACATATATGCTCACAGACTTGCTAGAGATACACTAGATCCTAAGCTGCTCAGGTACAAAGTACTTCATTTCTAAGGACTAACCAAACTGAACTGGAAAACTAAAAATGGAGGAATAAGCCATCATTATTTAAAATACACCTTTGGTTCTTTCCCACTTTGATAACTGTATGTATGTCCTGCTTTCAACATAAGCAAAGAAATATCCACTTCTCAGGAACAGGATACCACCTCCCTTACCAGCAAAGGGCTTGAGAAATGCTACGCAGAAACCTGCCATTGTAAACAAGAAGCAGCTCCAGGAACCAGTTAAAGAGAATAGAAATGAAACAGAACATAGAACAAAAGAAGCAGCATGACTACAGATACCTCTCTACGAGGTTGAGCTTCAAGATGGTACAAGTGTACTATCACATGTATATGCCATTGCCCAGGAAATGGGACTCAGATTTCTCCTAACACTGTAATGGATAAGGTACAGTTAATGTTATCGTGCTACACTTGGAGTTTTGTGACAGAAAATACTAAGCAGACTTCCAGTACTGAAGCTACGCTTTACTGCCAGTTTTCCCAGTTTCACTTTGCCTCCTACACTCACGAATTTCAGTTAGACAGAAAATCCTCACTACTTTTAAAAACCAACCAACCAAAACAACAGTCACTAAAAATAGTCACTTAAATATCTGATCCAAACTTTTACTGCTGAATAAACAAGCCTAACATTTCATCCAACCTTTCTCATTTCTTCAAGATGTGTTCTGCTGCTAGAATTACCTTAGTTACAGTTCTTGACACAAACAGAGCTTCCAAGCGATCTTACAGTATGTAAGGAAAAAGGGAATTCAAGTAAGTTACATTTTAACAACAGTTTTTCTCCTTTTACTTTTTGTAGTCAATTAGAAGTTGATATATGTATGCATTAGACAAATTTATAGAACTTATTTTCACTTCTATTCATTTAAACTAGCAAGGGAGGTCTAAAATTAGATATGAAGTCTCATTAATTCTGAAGTTCTAAAACAGGAGACTGAGGAAGACACCAACGGTATTTCCCTGCTGCCAAATCTTCCCTCTTTCTCAGACACACCAGCGTAGTGCCAAATACAAACACTGAAGCATCCATTTTTATCCCTCTCAGAGAGATAAACAAAACCAGAGACCAACAAAACCAGTATCATTCCCTATGTACATTTCAAGAAAATAGAACTGGTCATAACATCAAACATGAACCTAAGAGTACTAGTTTAAAGGTCACAGAAACGTTGGTCGTGACCAAGGAATTTAATCTTTTTTAATACTTCGCAATCAAACAGGAATCTAGAACATTTGGTGGGTCTTAAATGGATTTGCAATTACTGCTGCTGAGCAGACATACACACAAACCTCACCAAAATCTGGCTTATTTCATCAGTATAAACCTTCTATGGAAAGGAGGATTAGACTATAAATATAGCTTAACAAATACCCTGTTAGCTTATGATTGCCAGAGCACTCATTTTGGGGAAGAAGTTCTCACAGAGCATAACTTGACTAGTTTAGGTGGTAGATGTTTATTCTGGTTAAACCTATAGAACAATTATATATATTCTCCATCAGATTTTCTTGGGACATTTTTAGAGGCAACAGCCTGAATGAAAGATAAGGATTGTATAGGTTGCACAGAACTACATGCCCATGTGAAGAAAGTTGGCCTGCTTTATGGCTGAGTCCCATTTAATGTGAAAAGAAAGATCTTCAGGGTGGAAACTAAGATTTGCATTGGTGTAGTTGAAAAGAAGAAAGTTGGCATGCCAAAAAATGATTTGAGTTTCAGGTTTAGACACGTGCACACGTAACACTATACACTATGCCAAAGCTCCTGTTCTGCTCAAGATGATCTTGACAGCTTGAACCTGATTCCCACCAGGCCCCATCTGAAGTGCCTCAGGAAACAAGACACCTGCATGAGACAGGCAGATGAAATGCAGGATCTATATGCTCTAATGGTCAGACTGGCTATCGCCCCATGGATTTAGATGCTTGTCTCACCTGCAGACACCTGAATGTAAGCAAGAAAATTTGAGCATCAATTTAAAAGTGAAATTTGCCTTAAGGAGAGTAACTTCAGTACCTAAAAATACAGTGATGAAGTGCTGAAGATTACTCTGCTTGGCTTCCAACTGCTACTCTAGTAAAATAGTTGTCTCGCACAAGAGGGTTAGCCCATTCAGATGACAGCTGCACCATACCACACTACATAGACAGCTGGATCCAAGAGTAAATGCCAGAAATCCCCCAGCTAAACAAAGTTTTCATTTCAGATACTGAAGGGCCTACTGAAGATATGAAGTGTAGAGGGTACATCGGTTACTCTTTGTTAAAATAAGTATCATTACAATGATTACTTTGAATCTTTCCAATACATTATGTATACTACATCCCTAGTTCATTATCTATTTTCCCCAGTCTGTTTGTTATTAGGAGGTATCACACAGCCATGTGTGGTTTTTACATAGGCCAGTTTTACTTTCCTTCTCTCCCCAAATTTAAACAGTAATTTGGAAAGGAAATAAATTTAATGATTCAAAAATTATCAATGAAACACCCCCTTTTAATTAACCACAATGATCAAGCTATGCATTGAAAACACTGAATGGTACATACTCCTCATAAAACATTTTTGCTAAAGCAAGATTAAAGAAACCAAAGCCCGTACTGCTTTGGATGTACTGCTTTGAGTACAGTACATGGACTGTAGTGCTTTGAATACAGTACAGGTGCATCGCTGCATTTCCCTTGTGCATGCGATCATTGCTGGGTATTTGTAAGTAGACAAGTCATGCAGACATCACCTCACAAGGTTTAAATAGGTCATAGAACCACCAAAGCAATAAGGAAAGCCAAATGATTTGCTGGTTGTATGGTTCATGCCATTGATTCTGGGGAAAAAACAATAAAAGAATCAAAGGACAAGAATTAATAATCCAAAAAATTTAATTATACTGCTAACTTACAAATAGGTTTTCTTGAATCAAAACACACACGTGCTGTGGGTCATGCTTTTATTGATCAAAAACTAATTCCAAAGACATGAAATTACTATGCTAAGGAGATTACAGAAGCACATCACTTTTATATTAAAACCATATAAAAGAAATACTCTTAGTGCTCATAAGCATTGCTCCATGTGAGAGACCCCTGACAGGAACAGGTGCCAAGGAAAGTTTAAACTGGATATGAGAAAGTAATTCTTTACTGAAAGGGTTATTGAGCAATGAATGGGTTGCCCAGGGCAGTGGTGGAGTCTCCATCCATTCAAGAGTTGTGCATACATAGTACTTAAGGATATGGCTTAGTTGAGGACTTGTCAGTGCTGGGTTTATAGGTGGACTTAATTATCTCAAAGGTCTTTTCTAACCTAGGCAATTCTGTCATTTCCAGAAGTGTAACAGAGTTAAAATGCTGAAGGAGAAACAAAAAACACTGCACTTCAGGTTTCAAGCCGGACATGCTGAACCTTGAAATGAGATGCTAACTAAACTGCAAAGATCATTAAGTATTACAAATGTTGGAACAGAGAAGGCTGGGACACTTCACTTGTAATGATTTAAAAAAAAGAATTAGATACCTTCTAAGCTACGCTTTAATACATTCTTGAAGAGAACTTTTACAGCCTAGATGACAACAGTGTAAGGGTCCAGTCATGCCTCATGATTTCACTTGCATCTGGTTTTTAAGTTTGCGGATTAATCCTCCACCATTTTTCCATACTATCTTCACATAAGAAGCCTGTGCTGTCTTAGAGTTAATGTCGATGGCTACACATCAACACACTGCCTGTAGCTAAACCCATGCTTTAGTCATAGGCATCATGGAATTCATACCTTGACCACAACAGAAGTGAGAAGGATCCGGATACTCCAGAAGCCTAAATCACTACAGGGATTAACACTTTTTATCTGTACTTTACTCAATCTTCCCTGGTGTGCTTGTAAGATTTTTCCCTATCCTCAGGGTAGAGTGGCAGACTTGTTTCTTGGAAGAATGAATGCATTAATAATACGCCACAGAACACAGTGAAGTAGGACCATTTTTTTTTCTTTTACTTGATAAGATCATGGAAGTATTTAATCTAATAATTTCTTTTTGCTAAACAGTCCTCTGACAGCAGCTGACAGTTTTGTCCTGTTCTGTGTCAGGTTTAGTAAGAACAAATTACTTTGGCTTAATCCAAAGGGTATAATTTTAATACTAAATCATGTGTACCACCCTTAGTGCCACATGAAAGAAAAATTATTCTCTGTTTATAAGTTCTTTGGAGGCATACTACCATTCTGAATGCAGTGAAACCATGGCTGAATGTGCCTTTAAGGCAAGACAGCACTAGGAGGAAGTAATAAATGGAAATTTTCATAGGTGTATCGACTTGTCGTTACCAAATTGCAGTGCAAACCTTTGTGAGGTTGCTGTAAACTCCAGGTGCACTCTTCACAAGTCTGATACAACAGCAGTTAATTTACACTGGCAGATTTGAAGAACTGTAAGTAAGAAAAAATCAGAAGTGAAAACGGTCATTTCAGTAGAAGCCTTTATTCATGCCAATGAAAATAAGCTATTTCATTGAAATGTAACTTAAAGCATAAGAATGGATTATGCTTTTTAACCAGAAGACACACTAAGGAAAGAGATTGTCTGGAAAAGATGCATCTGTTAAAAAAAAAGTAGAACTATGATTTACAAGCAGCATCCAACATAGGAAAAAAGAGCCCACACAATGGAACTCTGCCTGCAAAATAATGCTAATTACTCAAAAGTGGTCGTATTGATGACAGCATTTTAGCATTCAATCTCTTTCATTTGTATTGTCAAACCTCTGTACTATTACCTGAACTGTTTTGGAGCAAAATCTTTTGAACTGAGTGTCTGAGCACAGACACTGTTCCATCACAACCACAACCCACAACCTGCCATGTTGCTGTTAACATCAGAAACTAAATGATAAAAAAGCCAAAAGCACTGATTCAGGGTCACCTTATCCCAGGCCCTTGTCCTCACCAAGCAAACTGTCTCCATGTGCCAGAAAGCATACAGAGCTTTAGAACTTAAACTCTAAATCATTTATTCAATATCTCATAATGAGTTCTTGGGATTTTAAGACAAAAGTTTGGGTATAAAGAACTAAAAATAGCATAACAGTTGTAGTCTTTCCAGATGCATGATTTAAATGTCATTATTCCTTTTGACTTGCTGTGTTTCAGGACTGGTAATTTAGTTTAAAAAAAAAAAGTTTTTAAAGATCTCATATATTTTAGAACAGACTTCTTGCACTAGTCTGGGAACCAGGGGATCTGCTGGGGTCAATACATGGAGTCAGAACATCATTCCATCAAGCAAAGATGAACAGATCAACAGCTGTACCACAGGCTGAAAAAAACCTCCTGCTGCTTTCCAGACTACCCTACAATGTAGGTTTGGCTAGCATCTTTGTGACAGCTAGATGTGTTAAGAAAGGGTTAAGATTTGTTCAGTGACTCCCTTTCTCAGTAAATAAGCACTTTCCCTGATTTTCAGTAACAGATCATATTAATTATTGTACAATATATACAAACAGATTGAGAAATGTATTGTCCTCTGCACTTCTAAAATCTTACTTAACAGAACTTCAAGGTCTGCTTATTCATACACTATAACAATTTTTGAGGGATCGAAATAATGACTTGGAGGAAAATATTTGAATCCCAGCACTAACCACAAGGCTGTACCTCAAGTTAGTTCAAGGAATAGAGCATGCAGTACACATTCGAAAAGCAAACAGCAACAAACAGCAGACAAAACACAACAAACAAAACAACAAACTATGTAAGAAAAGAAATCAACTTGATACATGTTGGCAGTATTAAAATGTCAGTGAAGATCATGCTTTTTTGGTTGCAATTGGAAAAACTGCATTAAGAAACAGCAAGGTTAATCTTTCCATTTTAACATGCTTGTAGTTAATTTCCCAAGAACAAAGAGACAGCTGTTAATATTGAGGTGTTTTGTTTTTTTTCAATTACATCTTCCAGTCACTAAATCATCAGTAGGCAAAATCTTCTGAAACCAACCATGTAAGCAAAACACTTCAGACTCAGATATTTGCCCAAACAAGGGAAAGGAAGGCTACAACACCTCAAATTCTATTCTTACTAAACAAACTGATTTTAAAGAAAAGTTTTAACTAATAATATCAGAATACATTTAAATGTGCTAGTTACCAAAAGAATGAAAAACCATAAGGGGATAGTCACACTGCAGCTTTTAGATATATCTAACCCTCACTGTATTGTAAGAAGAAAGGGCTAAGCTTCTTCAAAGCAGCAATTCAGACCATTTGGGTTTGGATGCACTCTTTACAAAGAGGTAATGAGTATAACGTTAGTCACCTAAAGCCATAGGATACCAATATATTATTTCACTTGGGGTATCTTTACAACCTGTGCTAAATTTTCTGAAAAAAAATCTATGGCTTAGTTCCAGACAGACGCTAGTCACAGGCACTTCACATCCTAGTTCTTTAACTCAAATCTCAAGCATCTGACAAGAAAAAGAGAACACCATAGAAAAGACACCAAAGTGTCCATTACTCTTTCCCCAGAGACCTCAGAACTGCAAATCCTATTAAAAAGCTGCAACACTGAATCCTGTCCTGGAAGAGAAAATGATTTTGTAAATCCATCTTTGAAGAAATCTTGGGGACCATCTGCACAGGGTAACACCTGGGACACTAGTTTTAACAGCAAGACTGACCCAAAGAATGCTTATGGTCAAGAACAAAGAGTTTATGACTAAAGATGTGAATTCCAAGACTGAGCGCTCACAAATGTTTCTCAGTGATAGTAGTCAAGATTGCCTGAGAACATGGCCAACACAAGGAATTGGGAACATGCAGCACCTCTAAAAAGGGGCAGAAACTGCAACTAGATCTGAAACCTGAGGACTGCTCCTCAGCTATAGGAGGAACCTTATGCTTTCTGTGACAGCTTGACATAGGAAAAAACAAATAAAAATAAGAAATATTAGCATTTGTTTGGAGTTTGCCAGACCAGCATGGCGTTCTCGTTCTGATTCTAACTAAACTTGCGAAACATTTGAAATGGGAAAAATATTTACCAGGTTAAGTCTCTGTTCAGTAAATGTCACTCATTAGCGAGTTAAGATGGGCAAAGTTATTACTGTCAACATCTTATCTTGTATTAACACACAAATAAACCACCCCAAAAAAGTAGTCATTAACTTTCAAAGTTGCATATTAAGATTTGATTTCCTTTACAAAGTGCCCTTCCCAAATAAAAATGTGTATGATCAGTAATTACATCAGGACACAAACAGCTTTACCTAGGTGTTCATGAAATATCAGTGCTCATATCTTACACTTCAGCTTCAATTCAAGAAGTTAGGCATAAGAAGAAAATGCAAGAATAAATGGAAACAGTAAACTGAAAGTTAACCCTTTCTTACCAGCTGGAATTATGCCAATCCTTATATTGCACTGGACTAATGGTGCTTTGGGATTATTTTGGTCTATGCCAGAGTCCTTCTGCATTCTTCCAATGAGACCATGCATCACTTCACTGAACATGCCGTCCCCACCAACACAAACAACACTGCCAGGAAACACAAATTAGAATGCACACTAACAGTCAATAAACAACATGGAAAGTGTACTGCTTAGGGCATGCACTGGGCACATCAAAACCAGTTGTGCTATTCTCCATTTTAAACAGGTTACAGTAGCCCACAGTCAGCTTGGCAATTGGCAAAAAGTGAAAAAAAACCAACCAAAAACAAACCAAGCTACACAACTGCAAATGCACCTAGATATGTTTGTAATGCTAGAAAAAATGCTGGAATGCAACCTAAAAAGAAATCTTTATTCTTTATTGCTGTGCGCAGACAGACAACTATCAGTGGAAATTCACTATACAAGGAAAACACTGCACAGGACTGTACATACAGCTTTCTAAAAAAGCAAAATAGAAATAGGGCACCTTTACTAAAAAGGGAAAACTAAGTTAATATTTGCAGCTTCAGGCAGAGGTAGACTTTACACAATTAATTTATCAGGGATATCGATTATATGAAAGTCAAAAAACAGACCAATGCATGCTTGCATACTCGTTTGGACATGCTAAGAGCCCATCGAACAGACAGAATTCATGTGTATCTACATAACCATTCATAATGAAACAGTTCCAAGTGTTACCAGATGCAAAACTTTGTTTTGAAAGCTTAATTCAGGTAGAGTAGGTGCAGTAACTACACAGATCCTCAATATGTTAAAGCTCAGCAGAGTCCTCAGCCAAGCCAATACCAGGAAGTAAAAGACTGTTTCACAGCAGTATAAATTTCACTGACAACAATCAAATGCACACACCCTGAAACCTAAAAGGCATCACCGTTCCTTAACTGAAAAGCTAAATCAAACACACTGGAAAGGAACACTTGACAAATCATAGGTCATACGCATAGTCCCTAGCATACATGTTTAGGAATGTTTGTTCTCATCTACAGCAATCCCTTCCAATGCATAAACTAATACTTCTTACTCTTCCACATAGTGAGTAACAGACACTGCAGAATGAGCACTTACTTCATAGCATTAATCAGTTTAAGTTTTGATTATTTCTATTTACTTCTTACTGCATTTTCAGCATAAAAAGCTAAAAAAACACCCACCCAGTATTTTTTTGTTAATAGAATCTTAAAAATATACACTGTCCAACTCTAACACCTGAGACCGGGAGAAAAGGGAGAAAAAGTTGTTTGTTTTTCAAGGACTTCAGGAGGAGCAAGACCACAGGACAAATGAGTTCTAAAAGAACTACGACTCCTTCTCACCTTAAGCATCCTGTGAACTAATACAACAGGAAAAAAACAACCTCAAATGACTTTACAAAGGCAGTGCAACAGGCATACGGATAAGGAAAGAGCGATTCATACATCTCAGACTTACTCTAAACATGGTCACTGCCTGCACAATATTCTAGTTTGCTCTTGCTGTTCCACACCATGATGTGCAAAACTCCACTATATTG
>JAOXOE010032371.1:0-11075 GCA_028565055.1 Phoeniculus purpureus
TTGTGGCCAAGAGGGCCAACAGCATCCTGGGGTGGATCAGAAGGGGGTGGTTAGCAGATCGAGAGAGGTTCTTCTCCTCCTCTACTCTGCCCTGCTGAGACCACATCTGGAATATTGTGTCGAGTCTGGGCCCCTCAGTTCAAGAAGGACACAGAGCTGCTGAAGGGTGTCCAGCATAGAGCTACAGAGATGATGAAGTAGAGCATCTCCCTTATGAGAAAAGGCTGAGGGAGCTGGATGTCTTTGGCTTGGAGGAGACTGAAGGGTGACCTCATTAATGTTGATAAATATGTGAGGGGTGGGTGTCAGGAGGATAGAGCCAGGCTCTGCTCAATGTCATCTAGTGATAGGATGAGGGGTGTGAGCTGGAACACAGGAGCACTGGAAGGGGCTGCCCAGGGGAGTTGTGGAGTCTCCTTCTCTGGAGATATTTAAACCCACCTGGATATGTTCCTGTGCGACTGGATCTAGGCAATCCTGCTCTGGAAGGGGGGTTGGACTGGATGATGTTTCGAGGTCCCTTCTAATCCCTGATGTTCTGTGATGCTGTGAATTTGTGTGCTTGGAATTGAAGGTTTCTAGTGTCCTGGGTTTCAGAAGATTTAGCCCCTGAACGCTGAGCCTCAGGTCTTCCAGATTCCTCACTACAGAAGCAGACATTGAAGCAGCCAGAGAAAACCACACATCTGTATCTCCTATCTGGGGCTGCTCGGGGGCTGCTGTGTGGTTGCACCTCACTCTGCAATGGGCTGAGGTCATGATATTACAGGGACAGCTGCCTGCAGTCAGTCCAAGTTGCTTTCCTAGCCGCTATACCCTGCATTAGCTGTTTCGGTCTGGTGACTGCGTAGGGTGGTTTGATGTATTTTATTAGCCAACTTAATTCTTTCAACCAGTCCATAAACGTTCACACTTAGTTGTTTTGCAGGGTCCATTTAATCGGGAAGATTTAATAAGGAAAAGCTCGTTTGGCTAATGCTCGTTTGAGGACCCTCCTTGTCTCTGGCTGAGAGTGATTGGACTAGATGATCTTTCAAGGTCCCTTCCAATCCCTAATGATTCCATGATTTGAATGTAAATATTTAATTCCTCAAAAGATCACTACCTGGTTCTTAAAATCTACGTTAATGGAAAGGTATTTTCCTCAAAGTGAGTTGTTTCGACTGTAGTGGGAGATTGGATGGATGAGACACAGAAGATAGTAGGATAATGACTCTAAAATAACCCCATCACACCAGTTACTGCCCTGAGGTGTTATAAGTAAATGAAAATGGTCTGACTGTGTGATGATTCTGTTTTCTCTCATCTTACTGTGACTACTAAAGGTTCCTCTGACTTGACATTACACTTGTATTTGCCTGTACTTTTCCTATATATTTATTTTCTCATACATTTGTATTTTTCTTCTCTTGTATATTTATTCCTATATTTAACTCTTTTTCTATATTTATTTTCTTTTATGTTTATCTTTGGCTCCTGACTCTGTGACAGATTTTGTGTAGATATGATACTTAGAATCATAGAATCATTCAGGTTGGAAAGGACCCTTGGGATCATCAAGTCCAACCATCAACCCTACTCTACAAGTTCACCCCTAAACTTGATCTCCCAACACTACATCTGAACAACTTGAAAACTCATCCAGGGAATGGGACTAGGGCAGATGGACTCTGTTGAGTCTCTCTGTTGAGGACGTTCTGGGATTGTAGTTGTTTCCTAAAAGTGGAATTAATTCCAGTAGATTTTTACGTCTGCGCTCGTTGTTCAGTTCAAATTCATCACCTGAAACACATTCCTTCTCCATGGCTTGGGAGACTTTCTTCTGGAGTGAATCATAGAATCATAGAATCATCAGAGATTGGAAGGGACCTCAAAAGATCATCTAGTCCAATCCCCCTGCCAGAGCAGGATCACCTAGACCAAGTCGCACAGGAACACGGCCAGGTGGGTCTTAAACATCTCCAGTGAAGGAACTTCTTCCCCATGAGGGTGACAGAGCACTGGAAGGGGCTGCCCAGGGGGGTTGTGGAGTCTCCTTCACTGGATGTTTAAAACCCGCATGGACATGTAGACACAGGTTGTGGGCTGGTGTTCCCCTGCTTGTGGTGCTGCTCTGAGCTCACAGGCTGGGCTACATGTTGAACAGCACTTGCAGTAGGCATCTCTGAAAGCCCAGATGCAGTCACTTCATTAAATTAAAGCTGATTTCCTCCTGTTGAAGTTGATGTGCACCATCAGTGCCACCAAGAGATTGTATTTAAAGTGAAGGGATGCAGAGGGAATGCCAGTTCTTTTGGTTGCTATTCAAACACAGCTGTGAGGGTTCAGGGGTTGATTTGAAACTCTCTTAAATGCCTGCCAAAAGCTGCCCATCATGAGAATCAGTAAGTGCCTATCATTCCAGGCTTTATCTGAGATATTGGAAGTGATACAGCTGCAGGTGACCGCGTTGCTCACGAAAGTGGGGGAAGTTAGGGAGAAAGGATTTGGGCTCTTTCCATCCACTTCCAGTACAGTCACTGCTCAAAGTCTTTTCACCTCTATCTTAAAGCATCTCCACAGAAGAAATTTGAACCCGATTCACTCAGTTGCAAGACCCAGCCATCCTGCCAAGCCTTACAGCTTAACCCCGAGACATCTGCACAGAAAGTGAGGAGCAGACATCAGTGGTCACAGAATCACAGAACATTAGGGATTGGAAGGGACCTCAGAAGATCATCTAGTCCAATCCCCCTACCAGAGCAGGATCACCTAGAGCCACTGAGCAGAGCCTGGCTCCATCCTCCTGACACCCACCCTTCACATATTTATCAACATTATTGAGGTCACCCCTCAGTCTCCTTTTCTCCAGGCTCAAGAGACCCAGTTCCCTCAGCCTTTCCTCCTCAGGGAGATGTTCCACTCCCTTCGTCATCTCTGTGGGTCTGCACTGGACTGTCTCCAGCAGTTCTGGAACTGAAGGGCCTAGAATTGGATGCAATGTTCCAGATGTGGTCACAATATTCCAGAGGTGGTCCTTTCCATTCACCACTCGATCTGTATGTGTGTGTGTGTGTGCCTGTGCACCCAGCTGCAGCACTGTCCTGTTTTCTTCAGCACTGCTCTTCAAAAAGGTACAGTTTCCAAGCAGACCATCACTTTCTTTAGCAAAATTCTGTTTCAGTGGTAGAAATTGAATCACTTCCTCTCAGCAAGATGAGGAGAAAATTGGTAGCTTTGTGAAGCAGATTAGCAAAGCAGAGACACACGAGAATGGAGTAGCTGGCACCGCTGGGTCAAAGTTACAGGGTCCAGGTGAAGTCAAACACCAGACTTCAAGAGTCACAGAATCACAGAACATTAGGGATTGGAAGGGACCTTGAAAAATTGTCCAATCCAATCCCCACTCCACAGCAGGATCACCTAGATCCTGTCACACAGGAACATGTCCAGGTGGGTTTTAAACATCTCCAGAGAATCACAGAATCAGAGAACATTAGGGATTGGAAGGGACCTTGAAAGACCATCCAGTCCAATGCCCTGCCAGAGCAGGATCCCCTAGATCCAGTCGTACAGGAACATGGCCAGGTGGGTTTAAACATCTCCAGAGAAGAAGACTCCACAACCTCCCTGGATTCAAATCGGTCTCACTTCGCTTTGGTTAGCACTTTCATTGACGAGCTGGATTTTCAGGTGAAGATGCTTTTCCACTTCATTGTTAGCCGACAGCAGGCTTAGAAGAAGTCCCCTCAGCCCGAAAAGAAAATCATCACAGTTTCTTTCCCAGCCTACTCACAGATAATTAAAAAGCTCCTGAATCTGCATGCAACTCGGGGTCCCTGCTTTGAGGTTGCATACGGCACGCGTCCGTGTTCAGCCTGCAGAGAATGGGTTGGATTATGAAGTTTGAAAGACTTGGATGTCTCTCACAGTCAATCAGCATCAGCTAGGAATTGCAGCCACCTAATCGACCTTTTGTGACACCACAATGAACACACTGCTCTGCCCAAAATAGCTGCCTCCAGGTCAATTTGCATGAGAGATACAGACGCGTTCGTATCAGCCTGAGCGGCTTCAGACGGAGAAGCTCAACAGCTCCAGTGGTGAAACTAAATAACTCCCTGCCCCCAACTTTTTCCATTAATATTCCTGCATCCTCTCCCCTTTAAATGGGAATGTTAAGTGCAGATAAATAAAACATTAGGTTGATAAAATTACTTCTATTGTGGCAGCAGCTGGAGGCTCTGATAAATACCTCGTGATTGCAGGTCCTGTATGAACGGGCAGCACAGGCAGCACCAGCTCCAGAGACACAAGGCTGAGGCTTTTTGACAGGCTGTGGACAGACAGCAGGAGTGAGGTGTAGGAAGAGATGAAAGAACCAACGGTTGTATGGGCTGCAGTTAGTAAATACTTCGGGGCTTCTCACTTTGTGTCCTTTATTTGCACAAGAACACATAGGGCGGTCGGGCACTGCAATGGGCTTCCCAGAGAGGTGGTTGAGTCGCCATCCGTGGAGGTGTTTAAAGATCCTTTGGATCAGGTGTTGAGGGATCTGGTTTAGAGGTGAACTTGTAAGGTAGGGTTGGACCAAATGATCACAGAATCACAGAAGATCACAGAAGGTCATCCAGTCCAATCACCCCACCAGAGCAGGATCACCTAGACCAAGTCCCACAGGAACATGTCCAGGCGGCTTTTAAACATCCCAGGGGTCTTTTCCAACCAGAGTGATTCTGGGATTCTGTCATTCACAGAACATTAGGGACTGGAAGGGACCTCGAAAGATCATCCAGTCCAATCCCCCTGCCACAGCAGGATCCCCTAAATCAAGTTGTGCGGGAACATGTCCAGGTGGCTTTTAAACATCCAGTGAAGGAGACTCCACAGCCCCCCTGAGCAGCCCCTTCCAGTGCTCTGTCACGCTCACCGTGAAGAAGTTCCTTCTCATATTTATGTGGAACCTCCTCTGTTCCATTTGACACCCATTGCCCCTTGTCCTATCATTAGATGCCACTGAGCAGAGCCTGGCTCCATCCTCCTGACACCTGCCCTTTCCATGTTTATCAATATTAATGGGGTCACCCCTGAGGCTCCTTTTTTCCAAGCTCAAGAGACCCAGCTCCCTCAGCCTTTCCTCGTCAGGGAGATGCTCCACTCCCTTCATCCTGAGTACCAGCAACTCCAGTCATTGACATCAAGTCAAACTACAAAACATTACAAGAGAAATAATTGT
The DNA here is from genome assembly GCA_028565055.1 of Phoeniculus purpureus. NCBI lineage: Eukaryota > Metazoa > Chordata > Aves > Bucerotiformes > Phoeniculidae > Phoeniculus > Phoeniculus purpureus. The sequence goes on from JAOXOE010032371.1 coordinate 5,216, forward strand.
AAGGCATCATGATACTAATAATCCTGGGGTTTGAAACTCAGTTTTACTCTTTCATGAAGTTCATCCCTGATCCTTTATAGTAAGCAAGTGATACTTTCAGGACTGCCTGCAATCACAGCTTGATTATTCCACAGTGCAGGTTCAACTCCCCACATGCTACCTTGACAGTGAGGTGGAGGCTCCACATGAAGTTGATCACAAGCACCAAGAAGCCTGCAAGTACTTGGTATTTGCTTTAAAGCTGAAGATAAAGTTCAGCCCTGATGTAATAGATGCTTCTGCAAAACACATTCCAAGTAGAAGCCATTCAGCCCAACATTTTAAAGTCCACTCCTATTTTAGTAAAGAAATTTTCAACTTTTGGGTGCGCATTTCCCTAGCATTTCTTGCTGTTGGTGCACAGAGCCCAAACAGGAAAGAAGAACTTAGCAGAGTCAACACAAAGATCAGCATCTATTAAATTGTGCCTAAAATCAGACCCCAAAAGGAGTTAAGGCTCCTGGGTGAGGGGCTGTACTGACACAAAAGGATAGACTGAAGCAGTCTTAATCTCTTTTCAGAAGGGTGAGGGTCACAGGGACCAGACCCCAAGAAGCTAATCAGAAGTTAAATTGCCCATCAGGATCTCTGCTCACTGCTACACCACGCCCCACACACCCCCTTGAGACTGGCTCTACAGATTTCTTCACACACACCTATGTAACCTGTTACACAATATAAAATCTGTCTTTTTGGGGACTGAAAGCAGGAAAGGAGCAGGAGCAAGTAGGAGTGAGATAGTGTAAGACTGAGGTAGGAGGGAACCCTGAACCCGACACCAAAAAAACACATCACGAAGGGCACCTCAACAGGTTTTCCGCTCCTTCCCTCCAGACCTCAGCTCTGTGATGGTAAGACAATGGGCCACAGCAGATTCACTGTACGTCTGTATCTACTTCTTGAACTGAAGGTCCACACACACAATTCCAGATGCAGTCTCACCAGGGTAGAGTAGAGAGGGAGAAGAACCTCTCCATCTCCTAACCACCCCCATTCTGTGCTCAGCACAGAATTTCACTGTGTGCTGAGCACTTCTAGCACCTTCAATCAAGGTTCAGTGACTGCTTAAACGTGCATCTACGAGCTGGTGACTGTGGAGGAACCTTGCCTTTACAGTGTCAGTGGGACAAGGAAAGACAATGGCAGCACAGCACTGGCAACCTGCACAGCACCCAAAGCCACAAGCATAGCTCAGAATGCTACAAGCTATTAAAATCCAGAAAGTTCCTCCAAATGAGTAATTAGCAATAAATCAAATTCTTCATTCTTTGTAATTCAAGGTGGAAAGCAAATACACAAGCGAGGTTTCTGACAAGTCAGCAATCATGACTACAAGCCAGAAACCAAATCCCACAGCTGGCTGAAGTGCATTTGTCCTGCTCTGGTGACTTCTTGAGTAGTGGCCACAAACCACATCAACAAGCAATTACTCAGCTCTTGAAAGTAGGTTTTTGCAGCTTTGTTTTGACATAAAATTTTGCCACACTACAGTTTGGATTCTTAGTACCTTGCAGCAGAAATATGACATTTTGATTGAACACCAAGTTAGAAAGCCTGTGCTTGACTTATTTCAAGACAGACTTGGTACCACTGAAGCTCATGGAAGTTCTGCTAGGGTGAACAGACATATTTTCCACCCATTACACCTCAGCATTCCACCCAGAATAAGCTTAAAGCTTTTTATCATTTCTTTAGAATTATCCTCTTGATTGAGAATATATTGGATTGACGGTGGCAGCATCAAATGAAAAGATTTAATCGCTTTCCCCACGGCTGATGTTGGGTGTCAGGAGGATGAAGCCATGTTATTGTACCACTGGTTCGTCACACAGTATATTCAAGTAATTTAAAATCATTTTACTGGTGCATTAAACTCCAATTATTCAAACTCAGTTTTACAGTCAACTTTAAGTACAGGTAACAAGCAAGGTAGTGATTGCTACAGCAACTTGCATCTGATAGTACTTTCCAGCCAAAATTGCAGATGTAACCCATTTTGATTCCTGGGCTCTTAGCTGAGTATTTTCATGTTCAGAAATGTCTCTGCTCTCCTCCAGGATTTATAACTTCATGATTCATGTAAAGCACCTGTTCAAAAGAGTCTTGAGGTATCACTTGCATCAGGCATCATTTTATGTTGTCAAAATAACAAATATGGAGAGGCATGCATAGAATCACCTGTGGGATCTGGAGGACAATTCATCTAACAGACATTTGTTAATAATGAAACAGTACCTGTAGGTTCTCTCTTAACTGTATTTCCCTAGCTTGCATAATCGAAGATTCTTGTTCTCCACCACAGACAGGCAAGGGAATTAATTCTCAGAGCAAAGCAGCAGCTAGAGAGCCCAGAGTGTAACCCCTAAAAATTTAGTAAGAGAAATTTCAGTTTCCAGTTTTATCAGATCATCTCCAAGCTGCTGATACCGTGCCTCGTAAGTCAGGAAGTATTAAGCACATACAAACATACGCAGTACAAACTAGAAAAAAATCACTTCAAAAAATCCATTTCCTGCTTTTCATTCTGCACTATAATGTTCTTTCAGTAAGATCAAGGTCTCCAGTCAGTCAATTCATGTTTACAGTGTTTTAATGGGAAAAAGTCTAACAATTTTGATTCCCTGATTGTGCACCCAAGCCCATAGTGTGATGGATCTATAAAGGTCTTAGCTTTTTATATATAATCTCAGAACATTAGACATTGGAAGAGACCTCAAAAGATCATCTAGCCTAAACCCCCTGCCACAACAGGATCGCCTAGATCGTCACACAAGAACATGTCCAGGCAAGTTTTATACACCTCCAGAGAAGGAAACTCCACAACCCCCCCAGGCTGCTCCTTCCAGTGCTCTGTCACCCTCACTGGGAAGAAGTTCCTTCTCCTACTGATGTGGAACCTCCTCTGTTCCAGCTTGCACCTATTGCCCCTTGTCCTGTCATTGGATGCCCCTGAGCAGAGCCTGGCTCCATCCTCCTAACACCTGCCCTTCACATATCAACATTAATGGGGTCACCCCTGAGGCTCCTTTTTTCCAAGCTCAAGAGACCCAGCTCCCTCAGCCTTTCTTTATCAGGGAGAGGTTCCACTCCATCTTTGTGGCTCTGCACTGGACTCTGTCCAGCAATTCCAGGTCCTTCTGGAACTGAGGGGGCCCAGAACAACACAAGATTCCAGATGTGGTCTTTCCAGGGCAAAGTAGAAAGGAAGGAGAACATCTCTCCATCCACTAACCACCTGCCTTCCAGTATTTAGATTAGAACAATAGGTATGTATTAAAATTTGTGATTCACTTCATGTTTGCTGTCTAGTAACTCTAAAGGTGGCCTTCCTTATACTCCCTTTCTCTGCATAAACACGATTTCAGATACTCGCTTTTTCCTCTAAACTTTTGTGAAGAAATGAAACTGCAAGTGAGTTTGTAATCAGTGCAAAATGGGAGACTTGAATACAGCCAGGTTGAGCTACCTCACTTTTTATGGTACACTCCTTAACTAGCATTCAGACACTGTGTCTCACCTGCTAGCAATCTTCATCTGCCTGAACATAGGGAGTCTCTGTAGCAGAATCTGGACAGTCTGGGTTGATGGACCAAAATCAGTTGTACTAAGTTCAACAAGGCCAAGTGCTGCTGTAGTGAGGGGATTGGACCAGACTATAAGGTCACTTGCAACGCCTGTTTTTCTGTGATTCCTGGGTTTGTTATAAGCCAAGCACATGACAGGCTACAGACTTGGGATGTGATTAAAAACCTGCCTACTGGAAAAGAACCTGGATGTGTTAGTTGATAGTCAACTGAAGATGAGCCAGCAGTGTGCCCAGCTGGCCAAGAAAGCCAAGAGCATCCTGGCTTTTATCAAAAATAGTGTGGCCAGCAGGAGTAGGGAGGTGACTGTCCCCCTGCACTTGGCACTGGTGAGGCCATGCCTCAAGTACTGCATTCACTTTCAGGGCTTTTCACTACACAGAAGACATTGAAGTGCTAGAGCGTGTCCAGAAAAGGACAAGCTGGTGAAGAATTTAGAGTGTTTAGAGCATAAGAACTATGAGAAGCAGCTAAGGGCACTGGGGTTGTTCAGCTCTTCCAGTAGACATCTTAGCCAATATTTCAAATAAAATACTTACTGCAGCTTAGAGAAGCTGTGTAGTTTTAAGAACTTCAAGACCTCCAAGTTGTTGACATCTCTGGTCAGAATCTATCAGTGTACTGAAAGACTAACAAATCTCAGGAATTTCACTTCAGGCCTCAATCCCAAGGTTTATAGCAAAGGAGCACATCAAGTACCACAACAGAGACAGTATTGTGGCCTGACAACTCCACAACTTGACTGAAAGAAGAGCATCTTGTTAAATATGAGTTTTCATGACTATTCCCAGCTAAAACTTAGGCATACTCAGCAAATAAGAAAGTCATGACTACCACAGATTTTGTGCTGCTTGCTTACCACTTTGTCTGACTATGCTTGCTTACAAAATTCTCATGGTACAGCTCTAGACACTGTCCCATCTATACACAATTCCACTGCAGTTATCATCTTAGCAAATTCATTTTCTAAGGCATCCAGCATACAACAGAAGAGAGAACAAGCTTTCTGTAAAGCCCTATTTCTTCCTAGATTATGTTGACACTTCAGCAAATGCCCTTGATTGTCAAAGCGCTGTCCTTTCCATAAAGGATTATTCATCAAGCAGCTACACTCAACATTCAAGTATAAACCATCAGTTGTATCCTTAGAGAATATGAAAGAGGGTAACACTCATTCTCATTCTAGTGGCTGGAAAACCTCAAAGGCCAAGCATTAACAGCTAATCAGGTGATCCTGCTCTGGCAGGGGGGCTAGATGATCTTCGAAGGTCCCTTCCAGTCCCTAATGTTCTGTGGGTCTGTCATCAGAGCAACCCTCTGTTCTCCAAGTGCTGTGAAGCAGTCTTCCAGACGAAGTGCAAGAGATACAGAATCACAACTAATCTGTCTGTAAAGATGTCCACACCCTCCACATCACCAACACACAAAGCACAAGAGCTAGCACACCTCCAAAGCTGATTTTGTATAGCCAGATCACCTCTGGTTTGCATGCTAGAGATACAGCTTTGACAGTTGGTATCATCTGTGACTACAACCTTCAGAAAGGCATTCAAGACTACCATAGAACAGTCCTGCAAATACTGATTTACAAACCTACTTGGGTGGGACACGGATGGGGGAAGGCTGCAGCAGATAAACTAGGTATTGGATTTCATTAGCAGGACAACCAACTTGTCACAGACCCTTGTCCCAGTTATTATAGAAACCAATGCAGACTTTTCATAAACAGGAGCAATAACTACACAATACTACCTGAAGATAACAGTGAATAATTATAGTGAACTATTGCCATTCTTGTGCTCTACTACTCATTTGAGCCACCAAAGCATGAGATGAAGGATGACTACTAATAATCCTTGCAATCCAGTTATCAATACTTCTGTCTCAACATTATCAGTGCTTTGAAACTAAACAGGCTTTCTACTTTAAAAGGCTAAGATACTGACCTAGATGAAGTACTTGCAAACAGTATAACACTACCAATAAAGAAACAGACATTTTCTTTCATCCTTTTAGTGTCCTGTTGAATAAACAAGAGTGAGTGCAAAGAAGAGTAATGAAACTGGTGAAGGGCCTGGAGAAGAAATCTTGAGGGGAGAGATTGAGAGAGTTGGGGCTGTTGAGTTTGAGGAGGAGTGGGCTGAGGGGAGACCTCATCGCTCTCTACAACTGTCTGAAAGGACACTGTAGAGATGCTGGTGCTGGTCTCTTCTCACAGGTCATTAGTGACAGAACCA